>DF357602.1:187609-214912 GCA_000787875.1 Solanum virginianum
ACTAATGCACTAGCTATATTTATGGATCTCATGAATAGGGTCTTTAAACCCAACCTTGATATATTTATGGTGTTCTTTGTTGACAATATATTGATTTATTCTCAAAGTGATGAAAAGCATGTGAATCACTTGAGGGTGCTGTTGTAAATCTTGGCGAATGAGAGGTTGTTTGCTAAATATGAAAAGTGTGAATTTTGATTGAAAGAGGTTTCTTTTCTAGGGCATATGGTGTCGGGTGATGGCATTAAGGTGAATACTAAGAAGACGGAGGTGATAAAAAATGGGCCTAGACCCTTAACTCTGTCGGATATTAGGTTTTTCTTGGGTTTGGCGGGTTCCTACCGGAGGTTTGTGAATGGGTTCTCTTCTATTGGTTCCCCTATGATAAAGTTGACCCAAAACAAGGAAAAATTTATTTGGAACGATAAATGTGAAAAGATTTTTCAAACTTTGAAAGATACGCTTATCTCCCCTCCTATCTTGGCTCTACCGAAAGGGTTAGAAGGGTTTGGTGGTTTATTGTGATGCTTCAAGAATTTTTTTGGGGTATGTTTTGATGCAAATTAGCAAGGTAATAGCATATGCCTCTAGGCTACTTAAGGTGCATGAGCGAAATTATCATACCCATGATCTTAAATTGGCAGTCGTAGTGTTTGCTTTGAAAATTTGGTGTCACTATTTGTATGGGGTTCATGTTTATGTGTTTACCGACCACAAGAGTCTCCAATATGTATTAATTCAAAAAGATCTTAACATGAGGCAAAGAAAATAGTAAAAGCTCCTTAAAGTTTATGATATGAGTGTACATTATCATCCTGGCAAAGGTAATGTTATGGCCGATGCTCTAAGTAGAGTGTCCAAAGGTAGCCTAGATCATATTGATGTTGGTGGCAAGGAGGTGGCTAGAGAAGTTCACCGGTTGGCTAGGTTAGGTGTTAGGTTGGATAAAGTTGAAAATGATGGTATAGTGGTTGTTGATGGTTAAAAAGCTTCTCCAATTCAGGAAGTCAATTCCAACGAAGATCTTGACCCCGCCTTGCTAGAGTTGAAGGCCTTGGTGAAGGATGTTTAAGTGGAGGCTTTCTGCCAAGGGGGAGATGGTACCCTTAGGTACCAAGGTAGGTTGTGTGTGGCTAATGTTGATTACTTAAAAGAGTTGATATTGAAGGAGGACCATAATTCATCTTATTCTATTCACCTTAGTTCCAAAAAGATGTATAGAGACTTGCAGGAGGTGTACTAGTGGGGTGGTATGAAGAGGGATATTGCCAAGTTTGTATCCAGTTGTCATAATTGCCAACAAGTGAAAGCCCGAACATCAAAGGCCAGGTGGATTAGCCCAAGACATAGAAATTCCTACTTGAAAGTGGGAAGAGAACAACATGGATTTTGTGGTTAGGTTGCCTAAGACTAGGAGACACTTTGACTCTATTGGGGTTGTTGTGGATAGAATGACAAAGTCGGCTCACTTTCTACCGGTCAAAACCACTTATGGTGCCTAAGATTATGCCAAGTTGTATATTCATGAGTTAAATAGATTATAAGGGGTTACCCTTCTCTATTATTTTAGATCATGGTGCTCAATTCAATTCTCACTTTTGGAGGTCCTTCCAAAGAGGTCATGGTACCAAGGTCAAGCTTAGAACGGCTTTTCATCCTCAAAAGGATGGTCAAGCCGAAAGGACTATCCAACTCTTGAGGATATGCTTTGAGCTTGTGTTTTGGAATTTAAGGGTAGTTAAGCTTGTGTTTTAGAGTTTAAGGGTAGTTGGGATGAACATCTTCTACTTATTGAGTTTGCTTACAATAGTAACTGCCACTCAAGCATTGACATGGTTTCCTTTGAAGCTTTATATGGTAGGCATTGTAGATCCCTAATTAGGTGGTTTGACATGGGAGAGACAACTTTGTTAGGCCCGAATTTGTTTATGGAAGCCTAGGAGAAGGTGAGTGTCATAACCCAATCCTAGGGCCTAGACATGACACGGGGAAGGGAACCCAAACAAGCCTCTTATCATATCATTCACACATCCTTGGTCGCAGAAGAAAAATAAATAAACAAGAGATATAAATAAGGGAAAAGGGACTAAGGGAAGTCTTGGATAATCATAAAATGCTTAAGAGTCAAGCTCAAAGCATAAATACATCAACTGTTCAAACAATACCTCTAAACATAGAATGGAGCTGGGGCTAAGACACTTTCCAGGTTCACCATCATAGTTTCAAGGCTTATCTCCAAAGCACCGAATTAGCCACGTGGAGGATGATCAAGAGGTTCTCTGGTTCCTACATGGTAACATTATGTAGGCATAGAATATGTGTTTGTATGTTTGAATGTACTATGTAGGATGCTATGCAACAAGACATAGGAAACATAATTAAAATGCATAACCATAAGCAATGGATAAGTATAATATCAATATGGCATGCATGATCAATGTTTGAGGTAAAACATGCTTGTAAATCATATATCTTGCAAATATAAATTACATATGTAAGAAGACACATACCAATATAGCCCAAGCATACTATTACTTGACCTCCAAGGCATGTCACCCCCTTGGAAAGTGATTGAGGTACCTACCCCTCAATGTGGTAGTACTGACATGCCACCCCCCAACAAGGTTATTGAGGTGCATACCCCTCAATGTGGTAGTACGGGCATGCAACCCCCCGAAAAGGTGATTGAGATACATACCCCTTAACGTGGTAGTAGGGTCATGCCACCCCCAACAGGGTGATTGATGCTTGTCATCCCCTTAATAAGGTGATTAGGCATGCCACCCCTAACAAGGTGTGGTCAACTCACAACACTATGGATAATTTTCATAAATTCAATGCATACATGCAATTCCTTAATCATGATAACGACACTTGACTTTTAAACCATGCAATAGACCATCAATAACTCAAGAATCCTTGTCAAGACATTTTATCAAACACTTGGCGGGGGTATAATTCTAGTTCAAAATCATGCAATTCAAGAGTGACATGATATGAGAAAACTCAATGTAAATCAACCCACCAAGACATAGTAAAACTCTCTTCTAAGATACCTCGAAATCCCTCATCAAATCTCATAATAGATCATAGTTTTATGGCTCAAAACATTCATAGTCAATCAACATTTCATAAAACCCTAACAACATTTATAATAAAAGTTCATAATATGATATACCCATAGATAATCCAACTTGAAAACATGCAATTTTCATAGAAAGGAAAGCTGGGTACCATGGGTGAAAGGACCTAATGGTTGAAACTCACATACCTCAAACTTGGGTTTTCTTGATGTAGTTTTGAAGGAGACTTGAAGTTCATAAAATGGGAAGATTGGACACCATGGGTGAAAGGACCCAATGGTTGAAACTCACATACCTTAAACTTGAATTTTCTTGATGTAGACTTGAAAGAGACTTGAAGCTTGAATAGAGTTCTTGAGATCCGGAATTAAGCTTGGGACATTTGAATTTGGATGAAATATTTGGTGAAGTGTTAGAGAGGGTTCTGAGATGGCCTTGAGTGATATAGAGTTGAAAAATGACTAAGTATAGGTATTTTTACACATAAGTGGACATAGGGTTGTGACGCCAAGGCCCTTAGGCCGAAATAAATTTTTAGTGAAAATTTAACACTGATCCGCAGCCCTGGCGCGTCGCAGCCAGGGCGCAGATCGCCACTAGAAATAAAATTTTGGGAAAAATCATTTTTCATTATGGGTCCTCTGAAATTGGGGTAATACCCATTTCACACTCAATATTTCCCCCTGATCATGAATATGAAGTCCAACTTTTGATATCACACATGAATATAAAATATATGGAAATTACGATTATAGGCGTTTTAGAGGCACATTTTTGGGCGTTTTTGGGATGTTTCAATATCTTCCCCTTTGGAAACATTCATCCCCAAATGTCAAACAAACGTACATGAGAGAAGTAATCAAGAAGATTTCAGCCCGACATGAATGCAACAAATGCATCTAGACATCAATTCCAAAAATCTCAACATGAGTATCAAAAATCACCATGAACTTGTCAACCTAAACATGAATGCATGCCAAATGACCTAAGGGTCAAATAAGACTTGAAATCATGTAGGGGACTTAAATTAGTACCTTAGGCTTGAGTAGAGTGGAATAGATATAGATATCATTTTCTCTTGTCTGCTGGGCTTCCCATGTGGTACTTACAACTTGTTGGTTTCTCCAAATAACCTTGATGGAAAATACATCCTTGTTTCTCAACCTCTTCACTTGTCTATCCAAAATTTCTACCGGGCCCTCCTTATAAGTCAAATTATTTTCTACCACACCCATAACATCCAAAGGTACAATAGCACTTGGGTTACCCACACACTTTCTCAACATAGATACATGGAAGACCGGATGAACCATATTCATATCAATGGGCAACTCTAACTCATAGGCCACCTTACCAATCCTCCTCAACACTCTATACGGACCCACAAACCATGGGCTCAATTTACACTTCTTTCCAAATCAGACTTTTGTCTACTTTGGACTATTTTCAATCTCTCCCTAATCAACCTCACCTTCACCAGGGCTTCCATGACCAAATTCGGACCTAGTAAAGCTATTTACCTAACTTCAAACCACCCAACCGATGATCTACAATGCCTACCATAAATAGCTTCTAAAGGAGCCATACAATGCTTGAGTGGTAGCTATTGTTGTAAGCAAATTCAATGAGTGGAAGGTATTCATCCCAACTACCCTTAAAATCTAAAACACAAGCTCTAACCATATCCTCAAGGGTAGGGATAGTCCTCTCGGCACCCGTTTGAGGGTGAAAAGTCGTGCTAAGCTTAACCTTGGTACCAAGACACCTTTGAAAGGACCTCCAAAAGTGATAAGTGAATTGAGTGCCACGATCCGAAATGATAGACCAAAGAACCCCATGCAATCTAACCAACTCATGAATATACAATTTAGCATAATCTTCAACACCATAAGTAGTTTTGACCAGTAGGAAGTGAGCCGACATTATGATTCTATCCACTACAAGCCAAATAGAATCAAAATGTTTCCTAGTCTTAGGCAACCCAATCACAAAATCCACATTGATTTCCTCCCAGTTCTAAGTAGGAATCTCTATATCTTAGGCTAGCTCACCCGGCCTTTGATGTTTGACTTTTACTTGTTAGCAATTGTGACATCTGGATATGAACTTGGCAATGTCTCTCTTCATACCACCCCACCAATACACTTCCCTGAAATCTCTATACATTTTTGTAGAACCGGGGTGAATAGAATAGGAAGAATTATGAGCTCATCTAAAATCTTCTTCCTCAAGTCACCAACACTAAGCATACACAATCTATCTTAGTACAACACATCAACATGAACTCCATACAAGTAGTGACGCCAAATTTTCAAAGCAAAAACCACGACTGCCAATTCAAGATCATGGGTGGGATAATTCTTCTCATGCACCTTAAGTTGTCTAGAGACATATGTTATCACCTTACTACCTTGCATCAAAACACACCCCAAATATATTCTTGAGGCATCACAATACACAACAAATCCCTCTAGCCCTTCCAGTTGAGACAAGATAGGAATGAAGATAAGCTTATGTTTCAAAGTTTGGAAATTCTTTCACACTCATCGATCCACATGAATTTCACCTTCTTTTGTGTCAACTTAGTCATAGAAGAAGCAATAGAAGAGAAATCATTTACAAACCTCCGGTAATAATGCACCAAAGCCAAGAAACTTCTAATATTTGATGGAGTCAAAGGTCTAGGCCAATTTCTAATAACCTTCGTCTTCTTAGGATCCACTTTACTGCCATCACCCGATACCAAATGCCCTAGAAAAGCAACATCCTTCAACCAAAACTCATATTTTGAATAAAACCTCTCCTCCCTTAATATTTGCAACATCACCCTCATGTGATCCACATACTCTTCCTTATTATGTTAATAGATCAAGATATCATCAATAAAAACCATGATAAACAAGTCAAGGTAGGGTTTGAAGACCATATTCATAATATCCATAAATATAGCCGATGCATTCGTCAACCCGAAGAATATAACCACAAACTCAAAGTGCCCATACCTAGTCTAGAAAGCCATCTTGGGAATATCACACTCCCTCATTTTCACATCATGATACCCGTATCGAACATCAATCTTAGAGAAGTGACGAGCCCCTTGGACTTGATCAAGAAGGGCATCAATCCTTGGTAGAGGGTATTTATTCTTTATGGTGACCCAATTAAGTTGGCGGTAATCAATGCACATTCTAAGAGAACCATCCTTCTTTTTGAAAAATAACACTGGTGTACCCCAAGGTGACTTACTAGTCCTTATAAAACCTTTCTCTAACAAATCCCTCTATTGCTCCTTTAACTCCTTCAACTCCATAGGGACCATACAACAAGGGGGAATAGAAATGTGCTGGGTATCGGGAAGAAGGTCTATACCAAAGTCTATTTCCCTTTTGGGAGGAAGACAGGGAAGCTTATTGGGAAAGACATCAAGGAACTCATTAACCGCCGAAACCGACTCTATAGGAAGGACTTTGGACTCAACATCCCTAACCCTCACAAGATGATAGAGACACCCCTTAAAAATCAACTTTTGGGCATTAAGACAAGAAATGAATCTACCTGTGACCACGACATGATAACTTTCCCACTCAAGGAAAGGCCCATTAAAGAATTGGTATTTAACCCTACAGGTTCTACAATTAATAGAAGGATAATATGCATGCAACCAATCCATCCCATGAATGACATCAAAATCCACCATATTATTTCAAAAAAATCACAAGGCAAGATTTTATGCAAAATGAACATGAGACAATTTCTATAACCTCTTTTAGCAATAATAGACTCACCAATAAGGCTCACACAATAATTCGGGACTAACATTAAGCTTTTTTGTAACATAAGGAGTAATAAAAGAAAGAGTGGCACCTGGGTCTATCAATGCATACACATTAAAATAAAAAACCTTTAATATATTGGTGATGACATTAGGTACCTCATCTACCCCTTATCTCCCTTGATGAGCATAAAATCTATTTTGTCTTGGAGCACCCCTTTATTAGCCTCCTTTACCCTTTTGACCCGCATTTGCACCTTATCTTTATGGACGACTATCTCTACCTTTGTTTCTAGCATGAGGACAATCAATGACCTTATGGCCCACTTTACAACAACCATAGCATGCATTGGAGTACTTCAAACATGGGTCATTATGGCTCCTACCACACCTTTGGAATATAGGGTTGTCATTAGCAAACCTTCTATTAGGAGCATTACAAGTCCCTTGGCCTTGGAACTTATGGCCTTGAGGAATTCGGCCACCCTTGGAATTTTGGAATCCACCTTCAAATTAAGCCTTCTTAGACTCACAATTTCTTCTTTTTCTAAGCTTTTCCCTCTATAGTTGTTTGGCATATGTCAGGAGGTGAGACAAATCCATATCACCTATGAGCATGGTCATACGACACTCCTCATTAACTAAGTCGAATACACCCAACATAAATTTATTTATCCTTAACCTTGGCTCGGCAACCAATTATGGGGCATACTTGGAGAGTTGGTTGAACTTGAGGGAATACTCCCTCAAACTCATAGATCATCACTTTAGATTAATAAATTCCATCATCTTCACCTCCCTTAGATCAATAGGAAAAGACTTGGTTGAGAATTGCCGCTTTGAACTCTTCCCAAAGGATAAAATTATCATTCCCCTTCTCCATCTTCCATTGAGTAAACCATATTTGAGCCACCCCTTTGACATTATAGGCCACCAACTCTGCGTTTTCCTCCAAATTAAGCCCTATAATGGACAACACCTTATATACTTCATCAATGGATTCTTGGGGATCCTTATCGATGTTGGACCCAAAAAACTTTAGTGGATTCATCCTAGTAAAATCCCTAACGCTTGAGGCCGAAGTAGGAGCATGAGGATCTTGGGCCCCTTGCTTGATTTGGTTGGTCATAGCATGAGCCAACATGGTGATAGCGTCTCAGAACTCATCATGGGCCACTCCCTCATCTTGAGGAGCTGGAAGGATCGGTTGCTCCTCGGGTGAATGAGCTCTCCTCAGTCTTCCTCTTGGAATAGGCATAATCTAGAATAGGAAAGAACATTCGTTAGAGGAAAAAGGTTTACCATACATCTAAAGCACGATTTAGATCATGAATAATGGAAATCTCTCACTCATATATAGTTGTGGTGCACTTCACAACTATGAATTAGACTCTAATCAATGTGGTGTGTTGGAATCTAAGGACCATTAACAACCTAGTGCTCTAATGCAAAGTTTGTTATGACCTAGGCCTAGGCCTTAGATGTGACATAGTGAATGGGAACATAAAGGGATCCCAAATAAGCCTCTTAGCATATCATTTACACACCCTTGATCATGGAAGTAAAATAAACAAACAAGAGATATAAATAAGAGAAAGGGGACTAAGGGAAGTCTTGGATAATCATACAATTCTCAAGAGTCAAGCTCAAAGCATAAATACATCAATTGTTCTAACAACACCTCTAAACATAGATTGGAGCGGAGGCTAAGACACTTTCCAGGCTCACCCTTATAGTTTCAATTATTCAACATAAAGAAATAAAAACTGATAAGAGTAGGATAGATAGTATCCCCGAACTTGAGGACTCACAAAGGCTTATCACCAAAGCACCGAACTAGCCATGTGGAGGATGATTAAGAGGTGCTCTACTTCCTACATGGTAACATCATGTAGGCATAGAATATGTGTTAGTACGTTTGCATATACAAAGTATGAAGGATGCAATGCAACAAGACATAGGCAACATAGTCAAAATGCATAATTATAATCAATGGATAAGTGTAATATCAATATGGTATGCATGATCAATGCTTGAGGTAAAACATGTTTTTCAATCATATAACTTGCAAATATAGATTACATGTGTAGGAAGAGACCATATTAACATAGTCCAAGCATATTATTATTGAACTCCAAGGCATATGACCCCTTTGGAAGGAGATTGAGGTACCTACTTCTCAATGTTGTAGTATAGGCATGCCACCCCCCGACAAGGCTATTGAGGCACATACCCCTCAATGTAAAAGTATAGGCATGCTATCCCTTAACAAGGTGATTTAGGTACATACCCCTTAATTTGGTTGTATGGGCATGCCACTCTTTGACAATGTGATTGAGGTTGGTCACCCCCTCAAGAAGGTGATTGGGCATGCCACCCCCAATAAGGTGTGGTCAACCCACAACACTATAGATACTTTTTATAAATTCAATGCATTCATATAATCCCTTAATCATCATAACGACACTGGACTTGTAAACCATGCAATGAACCATCAATAACTCAAGAATCCTTGTCAAGACATTTTACGAGACACTTGATGGGTCTGTAATGCTAGTTTAAAAACATTAAATTCAAGAGTGAAATAATATGGGAAACTCAATGTAAATCAAACCACCAACATATAGTAAAATCCTCATGTAAGATACCACAAAATCCCTTATCAAATCTCATAATAGTTCAAAGTTTCATGGATCAAAACATGCATAAAAAGGAAGGTTAGGCACCATGGGTGAAAGGAACTAATGTTTGAAACCCACATACCTCAAACATGGTTTTTCTTAATGCAGTCTCGAAGGAGATTTGAAGGTTAAATAGAGTTCTTGAGATTCCAAATTATTCTTACGATACCTTGAATTTAGATGAAATATTTGGTTAAGTGTTAAAGAGGATTTTCAGTGATTTAAAGTTGAAAAATAGCTAAGTATAGGTGTTTTTACGCATAAGTGGGCATGGGGCTATGACCCCAAGTCCATTGGGGCAAAACAGATTTTCAAGGAAAAATTAACACTCATCCGCGCCTCCTAATATGTCATGGCCAAGGCGCTGATTGCTACTGAAAATAAAATTTTATAAAAAATCATTTTTACTATGGCTCCTTTACAATCGGGATTATACCCATTTCCCATTTAATTTTTCCCCCTGATTACGAATATAAACTCGAATTTTTGATATTACACATGAATTTTGATATATATGAAAATTACCATTATGAGCATATTAAAGGCGCATTTCTGAGTCTTTTTGGAGTGTTTCAGTGAGATTGATAAGGGAGACGTTGAAGATAACCCAAAGTAGACAAAATTCCTACTCTGATGTGAGATAAAGAGATCTTAAGTTTAAGGTTGATGATTGGGTTTACTTGAAGGGTTCACTTATAAAGGGTATGGTCCTGTTTGGCAAGAAAGGGAAATTGAACCCAAGGTTTGTGGGTCCTTATAGAGTCTTGAGGAGAGATAGTAAGGTTTCCTATGAGTTGGAGTTGTATATGGAGATTAATATGGTTAATCTGGTCTTCCATGTGTCCATGTTGTGGAAGTGTATGGGTGACCCAAGTGCTATAGTGCCCTTAGAGGTTGTGGGTGTTGTGGAAGACAATTTGACCTATGTGGAGGTCCCAATGGAGATATTGGATAGACAACTGAAAAGGTTGAGGAACAAAGATATAGCATCAGTCAAGGTCCTTTGAAGGAATCAACAAGTTGAAAGAGTCACATGGGAAGCCGAGGCGGACATGAAAAAGTGATACCTATATCTCTTCCACTCTACTCAAGCCGAAGGTAATAACTTAAGTCCCATATCCGATTTCAAGTCTTATGTTTCAGTCCTCATGTCATATTTGCATGCATTCATGTTTATGGTAACAAGTTCATGGTGATTTTTTTGACATTCATTTTGAGATTTTTTGGAAATGATGTTAAAGTGTATTTTTTGCATTCATGTTGGGATGAAATCTTCATAATTACTTCCCTTACACATGATTCTATGATGAAATGACCCAAAAAATGCCTGAAAATATGCCTCAAAATGCCCATAATCATAATTTTTATATATCTCAAAATCCATGGGTAATATCAAAAATCTGACTTTACATTCTTGATCAAGGGAAAAATTAAGCGATAAATGGGTAAAACCCAAATTTTAGAAGATCCATAGCAAAAAATAAATTTTGCCAACTTTGCATTTTCCAGTGAGGGTCTGTCACGTGGACCCGTAGCGTAGTGGTGTTTGCACTTCCTTAATTTTTTAGTTTTGGCCTAAAACCTTGGGGTCTTGACCCCATGCCCTAAAACTCTCTCAAAACCCTGTGCACCTTATGCCCTCTTATGTGTAAAAATAGCAATACTTAGCTATTTTTAACTCTATATCACTTAAGACACTCTCAAAATCCTCTCTAATACTTAACCAAATATTTCATCCAAATTCAAGTGTCCCTAGCTTAATTCTGGATCTCAAGTACTTCATTCAAGCTTCAAGTTCTCATTGAAATCTTCATCAAGGGAATTCCCAAATTTGAGGTAAGTGGGTTTCAACCATTATGTCATTTCACCCATGATGTCCAATCTTCTTTTTTATGAAATTTGTATATTTTCAAGTTGTATTATCTATGGGTATTACTTATTATAGGTTATGATTATAAACTATGTTAGGGTTTTGTGAAATGGTGATTGAAAACACATATCTACTTATTTCAAGCTTATACTATGAGATTGCTTGTGACTATGTATGTTTTGTGCTATAAATCTATGATCTATTATGAGATTTGATGAGGGGTTTTAATGTACCTTACATGAGGGTGTTACGAAGTGTTAGTGGGTTGACTTATATTTATTTTTATCATATGTGTTCATTCTTCAATCGCATGATTTTAAATGAACATTACAGACCTACCAAATGTTTGATAAAATACCTTGTTAGGGATTCTTGAGTTATTGATATTCTATTGCATGGCTTATGAGCCAAGTGACTTTATGATGATAAAAAGAATGTATATATGTGTGGAATTCATTAAAAGTATCTATGATATTGCAAGTTCAACACCTTGTTTAGGGGGTACCATTCCTCAATCAACTTATTGAGAAGGTGCCATATTTCAATCATATTGACTAGGGGGCACCAAGCCTCGATTTCCTTATTGAGGGGGTGTCAAGTCTTAATCACCTTGTTAAGAGGTACTAAGCCTCAGATGCCTTGTTAAGAAGGTACCAAGCCTCAATCATCTTATTGGGGGATAGTATGCTCGTACTACCAATTGAGGGATATGTACCTCAATCACTTTTCAGGGGGGTGGTATGCCTTAGAGTTTGAGTAATAGTTTGCTTGGTCTATGATGATGGTCTCTTCCTACACATGTAATATGTTCTATATAAGCATGTTTCACTTTAAGCATTGATCATGCATATCATGTTGTTATTACTCTTTATCCCTTGCCTATTATTATGCATTTTTACTATGTTGCCTATCTCTTATTGCATTGCATCCTACATACTTAGTATATTCAAATCTAGTAATGCATACTCTATGCCTACATGATGTTACCATGTACGAACCAAAGCTTCATTTGATCATCCTTCTCCTCCACGTGGCTAATATTATCTGTTGAAGCAAGCTTTGGTGAGTCCTCAACTCTGAGGGCAACATCTATTTATTTCATGCTATGTAAAGACTCTTTTCTTTTGTTGGATGCTTATGACTATGGGGGTGAGCCCCAAAAGTGTCATGGCCCCCACCCAGTTCCATGATTAGAGGTGTTGTTTAATAAGTGATGTAATTATTCTTTGAGCTTGGACTCTTCTATGTTATACAAGTATTAAGCTCTTTCCCTTAGTCCCGAGACAAGTGATCTACCCCCTTTGTTGAATCTATTGCTATTAGAAAGTTCATAGGTATTGTTTTGTGTTCATACTGTAATAGGTCTTACCTTTTTACTTGTTGAGTTTGATGTGGTAGATTTTGATGCCATACTTAGGATGGATTAGCTGCATGAGATGTGATGTCTCCTTAGATAGTAGAACCCGTAGAGGTAGATTCCAAGTCCTTATTAAACCCGTCTTTGAGTGGGAGATTGTCTAGTAGTAGTAAAAGAAGAAGATCCATTTCTTATACTATGGTACACTTGATCTCTAAGGGTTGCATTCTTCATCTTGTGAGAGTTAGGGGTGTTGAACCTAAGTTATTTCTATTGGGCTATTTTGGTGGTAGATGAGTCCTTAGTGTCCTTACCGGTATTCTTGAATTTGGAATAGTGTCCTTTAGTTTGGCTAGTGCACCAATTATGTCTATAGGTCTCATGAATTGGGTCTTTAGATCCTGCCTTATTATCCTTGTGATGGTCCTTAGTGGTGATATGTTTATTTGTCCCCGGGAGGAAGGAGAAGTATGTGAGTCATTTGAAGGTAGTACTGCAAAGTTTAAGGAAGAAGGTTAGGTGGTAAATAGGAGAAATGGGAGTTTTGGGTTGTAATAGGTTGCCTTCCTAGGTCGTGTGGTGCCAGTTGATGGCATTATGGTGAACCCTAATAAAACGAAGGTGATTAGAGGTTAGCCTAGACTATTGAGCCCATCGGATATTAAGGGTGTCTTGAACTTAGCGGGTATTACCAGAGATTTATGGATAGGTTTTCTTCTATTTCTTCTCCTATGAGTTAGTTGACCCCAAGTAAGGCTAATTTTAGTGGACCGACGAGCGTGAATAGAGTTTCTAAAACCTTAAAGGTTAAGCTTGTGTCCACTCCTATCTTTGTTCTATCAGAAGGGTTGGAGGGGTTGTTGTGTACTGTTATGCCTCAAGATTTTGTTTGGGTGGTGTTTTGATGCTAAATGGTATGATGATAGCCTATGCTTCTAGACAACTTGAGGTACTTGGAAAGGATTACCCTACCCATGATCTTTAATTGGCCGACATGGCATTTACTTCAAAATTTGGTGTCATTGTTGGTATGGGTTCCTGTGGATGTGTTTACCGATCATAAGAGTCTCCAATATCTGTTCATTCAAAAGATCTTAATTTTAGGCAAATAAAGTGGTTAGAACTTCTTAAGGATTATAGCTTGAGTGTGCATTATCATCCCGGCAAGGCTAATGTGGTGGCCGATGCTTTGAGTAGGGTGTCCATTGGTAGCCTAGCTCATGTTGATAATGGAGGCAAAGGGGTGGATAGGGAGGTTTAGCAGTTGGCTAGAATGGGAGTTAGGTTGGAAAAGGTTGAGAATGGTGGTGTTGTGGTTGTTGATGGCTCTAAATCATCATTGGTTGAGGAGGTAAAGGCAAAGCAAGATCTTGACACTGCCTTGTTAGAGTTAAAGACCTTGGTGAAAGATGATAAGGTAGAGGTTTTCTCCCATGCGGGATATGTTTCCCTTAGGTACAAAGGTAGATTATGTGTACCTAATGTTGATGACTTGAAGAGGTTGGTTTTAGATGAGGCTCATAATTCTTCCTATTCTACTCACCCCAGTTCTACATAGATGTGTAGAGATTTGAGTTTGTATTGGTAGGGAGGCATGAAGAGTGACATTGCCAAATTTGTGTCCGGTTTTCATAGTTGCCAATAAGTCAAAATTGAACACCAAAGGTCGAGTGGCCTAGGCTAAGACATAGAGATTCCTACATGGAAGTGGGAAGAAATTAATATGGGTTTTGTGGTTGGGTTGCCAAAGACTAGAAAGGGTTTTGATTCAATTTGGGTTATGGTTGATAGAATGAAAAAATTGGCTCACTTTCTACAGGTGAAGACAACATATGAGGCTAAAGATTATACTAGGTTATACATTCATGACTTAGTGAGGTTGAATGGGGTTCCTTTGTCCATCATATCAGATCATAGTGTTCAATTTACTTCACATTTTTGGAATTCCTTTCAAGGGGGTCTTAGTACAAAGGTTAAGCTTAGTACGACCTTTCACCCTCAAACGGATGGACAAACCAAAAGAACTATCCAAACTCTTGAGGATATGCTTAGGTCTTTTGTATTAGAGTTGAGGGGTAGTTGGGATGATCATCTTCCATTGATTGCATTTGTATATAACAATAACAATCATTATAGAATCAGTATGGATCCTTTTGATGCCCTCTATGGTAGGCATTGTAGATCACCGGTTGGGTGGTTTGAGGTAGGAGAGGTTGATTTGATTAGTCTAGAGCTGGTTATGAAGGCTCTTGAGAAGGTTAGGATGATTAGAGAAGAGTTGAAGATAGCCCAAAGTCCCAAAAAATCCTATGCCGATGTGAGGAGAGACTTTGAATTCAAAGTTGGTCATTGGGTCTACTTGAAGGTTTCAGCGATAAAGAGTGTGGTTCTTTTTGGTATGATATTAAGCACAAGATATGTTTCTCCTTATAGGGTAATGAGGAGGATAGGCAAGGTTGCTTATGAGTTGGAATTGCCTAGTGAGATGAATTTGGTTCATCTGGTCTTTCATGTATCTTTGTCGAGGAAATGTGTGGGAGACCCTAATGCTATTGTGCCTCTTTATGTTGTGGGTGTTGTTGAAGAAAAATTGACTTATGAGGAGGTTCCAGTAGAGATCTTGGATAGGCAAGTGAGGAGGCTAAGGAACAAGGATGTAGCTTCCGTTAAGGTCCTTTGGAGGAATCAACAAGTCAAAAGTGTTATATGGGAGGCTGAAGCGAACATGCAAAAGCAATATCCTTATCGTTTACATTTTATTCATGCCTAAGGTACTAACTCTAAGTCCCCTACGTGATTTCAAGTCTAAGTTCAGCCCATGACATTTGCATGCATTCATGTTTAGATTGACAAGTTCATGATGATTTTACACTTATGTTAAGATTTTGTGCCGCGAGGCGCAGCCGTCGCAGAACTGTGTAAAGTTTGGCTCTACGACAAGTCCACATTGTGGACCAGACGCGAATCTATGTATTTTGTTGCCAGTGATTTTTATCTCGGTCCAAGGCTTTTGGGTCTTGGGCCAAAGTGTTCCCATGCGTGAAAATGCCTATACTTAGCCATATTTCACCTTTATATCATTCAAGACATTCCCAATAACTCTCTCAAAAACATAGACAATATTTCACCTCAAAATTCAAGTGTCCAAATCTCTTTTGGTGTTACCAAGTATCTATTGATGGTTTTACATTGAATTTTCTAGCATGAATTCACTCTTGAATTGCATTATTTTACATTACCACTACACACCTGCCAAGTATTTGATAAAATGTCTGGTTATCGTTTCTTAAGGAATTGAAGGTCCAATGCATGTCTTATGAGTTGAATGACTATATGATTATGAAAGGAATATATGTATATGATATTATGTCTATAGTGTTGGTGATTGACCAAGCCTCACTCGGGAGATTGTAGGCTCGGGTGACCCTATTGAGGGGTTTGTACCTTGATCGTCTCACTCGGGAGGTGGTAGGCCTGTGCAACCATGTTGAGAGATGTACCTCGATCGCCTCACTTGGGAGGTGGTAGGCCCGTGCAACCATGTTGAGTGGTTTGTATCTTGATAAACATGTTGAGTGGTTTGTTATCACGACCTAAGCCTAGGACCTAGACGTGACATGATGCATAGGGTACCCGAAGGGAACCCAGGCAAGCCTCTTAACATATCATTACAAATCCTTTGTTGAAGAAGCAAGAAAATGACATAAAATATTTGAATCAAGGGCAAAGGGACTAGGGGAAACATTCATATCATAAACATCAAGAAACAAGAGAGTCAAGGTTCATAACAGAGATACATAACATGTCCAACAACACTTCTACTTCATAGATAATAGCGGGGGCTAGGACAAGCAACTGAGCTCACCCTCATAGTCAAAGTAGAGAATAAAGAAAGAGAGTATCGATATATAGCATAAGAACATAAGCCAATGTCCCCCCAATAGAGGACTTACCAATTAGCTTGACGAATGTTGTACTAGCCATATGGAGGAAGAGGTTGATCAAACAGTGCTCCAATTCCTACATGGTAATATCATGTAGGCATAAAGTGTACGTTAGTACGTTTGAATGTACTAAGTATGCATGATGCAATGCCACAAGAGATAGGTATCATAGTCAAAATGCGTAGAGATAAGCAATAGATAGCATAGTAACAATACGTCATGTATGATCAATGCTAAAGCAAAACATGCTTACGTAGAACATAATACATGTGTAAGAAGAAACCATTATCATATTGGTGGATCTTCACACCACACCACCTTGGTGATTGAGGTTCCAACTCCATCAATTGTGAAACGACCCCAAAAGTGCCCGAAAATGTGCCTTTGGAAGTGCACAGAATTTTAATTTTCATATATCTAAAAATCCATGCGTGATATCAAATAACTTCTTACTCTTGTTCTGGGGATTAAAATTAGGGGAGAAGGGTCTAACCCCAATTTTATAGCAAACGATTAGCAATTTCAATTTTTCAAGTGGCAATTTCCTAAGAGCTTTTCACGTCCCTGGTGTGATACGCCAAGGCCATGCTGATGAAGGGAATTTATTTTCACGTCCTGGTGGCGACGTGGACATGTATTTTTTTCTGTCCAGTTATTTTCCTTGTTGTCTAAGACTTTGAAGTCTTGAGCCTAAGTGTCCCGAAATGTAAAGATACCCACACTTAATCATTTTTCACCCTCATATCATCCTAAACATTCCTCAAATACTCACTCAAACACTTAGCCAAACATTTCACTCCTAAATTCAACTCTCAAACCATCATCCTCAACTAAGGATTTCCTTCAAGCTTCAAGTCTCCATTTTCAATCTTCATCAAGAGTTTCTCCAAAGCTAAGGAATGTGGGTTTCAACCATTGAGACCTTTCACCCATGGTGCACTAACCTCCTTTTTTTAAATTTGAATGATTTAAAGTGGACTTTACAAATGGGTTTACTTGTATGAACTTGTCTATGAACTACGTGAAAGCTATATGAATTTGTAATTGTTTTGCTATGTTTTGAGCTAAAAATCTTGGATCTATTGTAAGATTTGAGAGGGGTTTTTGATGCATATTGCTTCAGGTTGTTACAAGGTGTTGATTGATGGTTTTACAATAGATTTTCTTGTATGATTTCACTCTTGAATTGCATGTTTTTACATTGGCACTACACACTGGCCAAGTGTTTGATAAAATGTCAGGTTACAATTTCTTGAGGAATTAAAGGCTTAATGCATGTCTTATGATATGAATAATGTTATGATGATGAAAGAAGATTATTACATGATGTTATGATGATGATAGAAGGAAAGCATATATACGGTATTTCTCTATATAGTGTTGAATTGACCATAGCCAATTGAGGGGTATGCATCAATCACCATGGGAGGTAGGGTGTTACCATCCTTTAACCTTCCAAGGGGTTCGTACATTGGCACCATAGGAGGTAGGGTGTAAACATCCTCTCACCTATCAAGGGTTTGTACCTTGGCACCATAGCAGGTTAGGAGTGACCATTCTCTAACCCATCAAGGGGTTTGTACCTTGGTAACCTATTGAGAGGTTTGTACCACAATCACCATGGGTGGTAGGGTGAAACAATCCACCATAGTATGGTCCATTTTCATACTTGTGTCATAATATATCAAGCATGCCTTTACTACAAGTATCATACATGTATGTCATCTTGTTATATGTTAGTTAATTGCTTAAATTATGCATATCAATTATGTCACTTATCTATTATTGCATTGCTTCCTATATACTTAGTACATTCAAATGCACTAACACATACTCTTGCCCACATGATATCACCATGTAGGAACCGGCTCACAAGTTGATCATCCTCCTCATCCATGTGGCTAGTTCGGTACTACTCAAGCTAGTTGGTGAGTTCTCTACTTCATGGACCTTAGTCTGAGTTTCTCTTATTATTTATTGAGACACTCTTCTTTGTTGTTTAGTTTAGCTATGAGGGTAAGCCCGGTTGCTTTGTCTTGGTCCCCTCCATATCTATATAGTAGATGTGTTGTTAGACATGCTATGTATCTATGGTATGAGCTTTGGCTATTTTATCTCTTGATTATGATGTTATGTAAGCTTTCCCCTTAGTCCCATTGCCCCATTTCTACTTCTGTATCTCATTTAAATGCTTACGCGACCAATGATGTATAATGATAAAATAAGAGGCTTATTTGGGATTATTTCGAGTTTCTCATTCATCGTGTCACGTCTAAGCCCTAGGCTTAGGTCGTGACAAACTTGGTATTAGAGACTTGGTTGTTAGATTCCTGAAGTCCAACACACTTCATAAATTAGATTCTTATTCATGGTTGTGTTGAGCACCACAACTATGAGCAGGAGGCTATAAGACGTTTTAGGAATTGTTTCCCTTCTTCATGTTCTAAGTCATGCTAAAGAGTTGTGGTAAGTTTTTCCCCTCACCGATTGTTCTTTTCTATGTTAGATCATGCCTAATACTCAAGGAACAAGGACCCAAACTCCTGAGGAGCAACCTAACCATGGTGAGCTCCGGGATGCTCTCACTATGCTTGCCAAAGTTGCGGTTAATCAAGTCTACCAGGGGGCTCAAGTCCCTCATACTAATAGCTTGGGAGCTAGGGTAAGGGCCTTTATGAGGATGAATCCTCCGGTGTTCTATAGGTCAAAGGTAGATAAAGATCCACTAGAGTTTATTGATGAGGTCTACAAGATTTTGACTATCATGGGTGTTAGACCAAATCAAAAGGAAGAGTTGGCGGTGTACCAATTAAAAGGGGTATCTCAAATATAGTATAACCAATGGATGAAAGAGAAGGGAAATGGTAATTTGGTGCTTTAGGAGGAGTTATGCTCCTCATTTGGTGGTCGATCCTAGATCTAGGATGAATAAGTTTGTGGTGGGGGTCTCCGACTTAGTGAGTGAAGAATGCTGGTCCGCCATGCTAATTAGTGACATGGATTTATGTTGATTGATGACCTATGCCGAGCAAATAGAGGAGGAGAAATTGAGGAAAAGAAGGAGTCATGAGGCCAAGAGAGCTCATTTGGAGGGTTTGTTCCAAAGGGGTGGCCGGTCCTACCATGGCCAATGGTCTTTTCATGCTTCCAAGGTGGGCTTTGCTAATGATTTTCCAAGTCCTCAAGGTGTTCGTGGTGTTGATCCTATTGTTGGGTGTCCAAAGTGTGGTAGGGGTCATAGTGGCCCAAGTTTGAGGAATACTAATGCTGGTTTTAGTTGTGGGGAGATGGGGCACAAAATGTTTAAATGACCTCGGTATCGTAACAAGGGTAAGGAAGTGCATCCACAAGGTGCTAATGCAGTCCCCTTGGGGAGAGGTGGCCGATAAGATGGTACCTAAAGACACAATCAGTGTTATTCTTTGTATGGGAGGCAAGGGATTGATGAGATGCTCGACATTATTACCGGTATGTTGAGAATCTTTTACTTTGTTGTATGTGCACTAATTGATCTAGGTGCCACTCTTTCTTTTGTCACCCCTTTTATTGCCAAAAAGTTCCATTTTGTCCTCGAGTTGTTGAATGAGTCATATGAAGTGTCTACTCCTATTAGTGCATCTATTATTGCTAGAAATATTTATAGAAGTTATCCTATTTGCATCTTGCATAAAGTTGTTGCCTTGTGATCATGTTAAGTTAGACATGGTTGATTTTGATGTCATTCTTGGGATGGATTGGTTGCATGCCTTTTATGCTTCTATTGATTGTAGAACCTGTAGGGTAAAAGTTCAATTTCCAAATGAATCCATCCTTGAGTAGGAAAGTCAAGATGTGATGGTCAAGGGTAGGTTCATCTCTTGCATTAAAGCCAGTAAGTTGATCTCTAAAGGATGTCTTTACCATCTTGTGAGCCTTAGGGATGTGGAGTATAAGGTCCTTCCCATAGAGTCGGTTTCATTCGTAAATTAATTTCTTGATATCTTCCCACATGACCTTCCCGGTATTCCTCCCGAAAGGGTCATAGACTTTTGTATTGACCTCCTCCTCGATACTCAACCCATTTCTATTCCCCCTTACCGTATGGCCCCGACGAAGTTGAAAGAATTGAAGGAATAGTTTAGGGACTTGTTGGAGAAGGGATTTATTAGGCCTAGCTAATCACCTTAGGGTGCCCCGGTGTTGTTTGTGAAAAAAGAATGATGGGTCCCTTAGTATTTGTATTGACTATTGGCAACTCAATAGAGTCACCATCAAGAATAGGTATCCTCTTCCAATAATTGATGATTGGTTTGACCAATTACAAGGGGCTAGCCATTTCTCTAAGATTGATCTTCAGTCAGGGTATCATCAAGTGAAAGTGAGGGAGTGTCATAATCCCAAGACTGTTTTCTAAACTAGGTATGGGCATTATGAGTTTATTGTGATGTCGTTTGGGTTTACCAATGCATCGACTATCTTCATGGACCTTATGAATAGGGTCTTCAAGCCCTACCTTAATTCCTTTATTGTGCTTTTCATTGATGATATTTTTATCTATTCGCATAGTAGGGAGAGGCATATGGGCCATTTGAAAATTATGTTGCAAAGATTAAGGGAGGAGAAATTTTATACTAAATATGAAAAATGTGAATTTTGGTTGAGGGTTGTTGCCTTCCTAGGACATGTGGTATCGGGAGATGGTATTAAGGAGGATCCAAAGAAGTCCGATGTGATTAGAAATTGGCCTAGACAATTGACCCCATCGGATATTAGGAGCTTCTTGGGCCAAGTGGGTTACTATCAGAGGTTTGTGAATGGATTCTCTTATGTTGCTTCCCCTATGAAAAAATTGACTCAGAATAAGGTTAAGTTTGTGTGGATCGATGAATGTGAGAGGAGTTTCCAAACATTGAAAGACAAGCTTATGTCCGCTCCTATATTGTCTTTACTGGATGGGCTTAAGGGATTTGAGGTGTATTGTGATGCTTCTCGGGTTGGTTTGGGTTGTGTGTTGATGCAAAATGGTAAGGTCATAACTTATGCTTCTTGACAACTCAAGGTACATGAAAGGAACTACCCTACCTATGATCTAGAGTTAGCCGCCATTGTGTTTGCGTTAAAGATTTGGCGTCACTACTTGTATGGGCTGCATGTTAATATGTTCACCGACCATAAGAGCCTCCAATTTGTCTTCACTTAAAAGGATCTCAACTTGAGGCAAAGGAGATGGTTAGGGCTTCTTAAGGACTATGATATGAGTGTGCATTATTATTCAGGTAAGGTAATTGCAGTGGCAGATACTTTGAGTAAGGTGTCCATGGGTAGCCTAGCACATGTCGATGGTAGTGAGAATGAGATGGCTAGGGAGGTGCATCGGTTGGGTAGATAGGAAATTAGGTTGGAAGAGGATAGTAATAGTGGTGTGCTTATTGTTGATGGTTCTAAGTCTTCTTTTGTTGATGAGGTGATGGAAAAATAAGGTATTGATCCCTCCTTGTTAGAATTAAAGGCCTTAGTGAAAGAGGGCAAGGTGGAGGTTTTCTCCCAAAAGGGACATGGTGTCTTTTGGTACCAAGGTAGGTTGTGTGTACTGTGTGTTGATGGTTTGAAAGAAAAAATCCTTGATGAGGCCCATAACTCTTCTTATTTTATCCACCCAGGTTCCACCAAAATGTATAGAGACTTGACAGATGTGTATTGGTGGGTAGGCATGAAGAGGGACATTGCCAAATTCATTTTCGATTATTATATTTTCCAACAAATCAATGTTGAACATCAAAGGCCGGGTGGCTGTAACACCCCACATCTTACATGTACTAGTTCTATGCAAATGAAACATGATATGGCTTTTTCAAATTAGCACCTATTTGTAAAAATGCTTGAATCTCATATTAGAGGGCGATATGTGCGTCTAATGCTTAAGAGGGTTGAGTGTATACAAGTTTTAAGTCAAACTGAGGAGATCGCGGCCTTAAACAAAGTGAGAGAATTGAGGTGCTTTCAGGACTTAGGAAGCTAGCAGGTGAGTCACCTACTTGCTTAGCTTAAACTTGTTAGCTAGACAGAGAGGAGGCCCAACGCCAAATTTGTCCAAGACCGATAATGAATAAAGTCTGTGTAAAGGGTGTAACTTGAGCCCACACTATAGCATCATAAATGGACAATATTTATAGCCCAAGAAGAATAGGAAAAGGGCCCAAGTACATCATGTATTACTAAATGATTTTGGCCCAAACTAAGTAAAGAGAAAGGGGAAAAATGGGTAGCCAAGGCCCATCAGTTTGCAACCCAATAAGGCCCAAGTGAAAAGGGTGAAATGGTACATTACTAACTTGATAAAATAAAGCCTAAAATTTAAAAGAAATTCGGCCTAAGTAATGCTTTAAAATGGGTCAGAAGCAGCACCTTTAAGTCATTCTTAGGCTTGGAAAAAAATTATCTTTCACAAGTTTTCTCTCTACTCTTTATTAGCCTTGCAAAGTAGCCTTAAAGAGATTTTTAGGATTCTTATAGAAGCTCTACACCTTGAGGGTAAAGGTAAGTAAGAATACTTATTTGTTTGATATGGTTTTCTGATGAAAAACAAAAGACTATGTTAGTTAGGTATATGCTAGAACTTTTGGACAGCCAAGGGTTGTTGTATACTTTTCTTGTTTATTTGGGAGCTTTTCTCTTCTTTGTTGGCTTGCTTATGAAAGAAGCTTGCTTTTCTTAACTTGTTTCAGGTCTGTAATGATGTATAAAAGTTGCTGCACTATTTTTTTATACATAAACAATTGAGGTTTAACGTGTTATCCTAAGTATGTTGTTTGTAGAAATTGTAGGCTGATTGATTGAGGACTATGGCCTCACGTCCTCTACCTATTTTAAGTACTATTTTTATGTATAAATATTGTGGGAGCAGTTTTGTTGAAGTTGGAACAGGTTTGGAATTGTCGACATCGAAATATAGTGAGATGACGTAATGATATGCCACCTACTTGTGTGTTATGTAGAATTGTTATGTGTTGTGCTTTATGAGCTGTTGTAAGACTATTATGGCCCTAAAATAGGCTAAACCTGATATGTATATGAGAATTTATATTAGAAAATACGATTAGAGGTGGAAAGGTTGAAATAATATGCTTGGATTTATAAATATAGACTTGCTGCTCGTCTGTTGTTTTATTATGAAGTATTACTTATGTACTTAACAAAGGATAGATTGTCAGTGGTATAATCAGGCTATTTGGATGTTTTTACAGTCCGCAACTGTAAGCATTTATGCGATGTCGCAATTGTGTTTTAATTGGAACTTGTGGGCTGATGTATACATAGCTATTGCTCCATGTTTTTCATTATTGATTTGGTACTTTGCTGAGACTGTTTGATGGCTGGTTTTGTGTGTAAATGTGTGAAGAATAGTTTGGTTTAAGTTGGGATAGGTTTGGGATTACCGACGTCGAAAGGTAGCGAAAAGATGTAATGTTATGTTGTCCGTTTGTGTGCTACCTAGAATTTTTGTGTCTCCTGTTTTGTGGACTGTCATAAGGCTGATATGATGCTACAATAGGGTGTACATGATGTGTAGATGTTAACGTGTGTTAAAAAATGCAATTTAAGGGCAAAACAGTAGGAAAATACACTCAGAATTGTAGTTGCACGCTTGCTGCCCGTGTGTTGTTTCTATGTAAAGTTGGGTTCTAAAATGTGTCTATTGGTTTTTAATGCGAGTTTTATTACTTACTATGTTGTAGCTAAATATTTTGAGGAATGTTATTATGAGATTGGGCTGCCAAGATGTATCTATTAGCTACTAATGCTAGTTTTATCACCTTCCATATTGTAAATGAATATTTGGAGGAAGGGAAGGTTATCCCGAGGTAATAGCGAGGTTGTACAGCGAGGTATGTAAGGCTACTCGATTTCGTATTACTTGGCATAAAATCTAGATTGTTCCTTGGCACATAAGGGAACTTACCAACTCCAACATAACTATTAACTGTGTCTCCATGATTTCACATGTTCATATGCTCCAATACATAGTCACCTTCAAATCTACATACATACATGGATACAACAATATATGGGTTCTTGTTGCTAAATAAAGTTCACGAGTTGTTTCATCTCATACGCATTTCATTATTTGTGTAACGTACTCTTTTCATTATCATATTGTCTTGTATGATTATTTACATATCACAAGCTATATCTACAGTCCTATGGCTCTTATATTATGACCACCAAAAGAAACATCTCAAAGGTAATTGAAAGATACAGTAAAGTAAATTGCTTATTGATAGATGGTAACCCGAGGGGTGGAAGAATCACCTAGTCGGGGTCGATCCTATCATGGGGGGTCGCCCAAGGGGTGAAACGAAAAGCCTAGCCAGGGCCGATCCCGATATAGATTTACCACTGATCAACTAGTCCTTTTTATAACATGCTGTGCACAGATTATATAGTAAAGGTAAAGTAATAAAAAGAACATAAGGTACATGATCCCATAGCATAACTAAAGGTGGTCTCTTACCCTTACACCAGTGTATAGTTTCATTTGAGTCATTACTTCATATACAATATTTCTTACCTTACATATTCAATACATTATCTCGTACTGATATCCCTTAGGGGGACCTGCATTTTATGTTGCAGGTACAGGTGCTACTGCTCCCCCCAATAGGTGTACATGATATCCAACTGATGTTACCAAGCTCCAGGTTGCTTCGGAGCTTTGTGTGTCTAGAACTTATATTTTTTTATTTTATAGTTAGTCAAGGTGGGGCCTATCCTGACCCTTATCAGATACTTTTCCTTATCTAGAGGCTTTGTAGACTATATAAATTAAATTGTGGTCATGTCTCATACTTTAGACAACGTGGCCCCAACGACCTAGTCATATGCATTTTCTTTTAGCTTGTTATTACTTTTTACTTTCTTAAACGCATGTTAAATATAGAAATCCATTATAATATGTATAGAAAGTGAATGGATATAGGTTGGTTCACCCGAGCCTTATCGGCAACGGGTGCCAGTCTCCCTTAACGGGACTTTGGGCATGACGAAAGTGGTATCAGAGCGGGTCATCCTAGGGAGTCTACAAAGTTGTGTCTATATAGAGTCTTGTTTATCGATGTGTTATGCAACACAATTATAATTAGGAGGCTACATGGCATTTAGGAGTTGTCACTTTCTTTTCATTTTTTTGATTGTGACATAGAGCCAAGTGTAATAGGTGGATTCTGTCTAACACCTAAATTGTTTTGTCCAACAAGTATGCCAAAAACCAGGAGAAACAAAGGTAAAGGGAAGGAAGTAAAAGTGGTGGTTGGTATACCCAGTCGGGTGAGACAATCAAATGAGGCTCAAGATGAGACTCTGTCACAAATATTTCCAACTTCTCCAGCTCCTCCTAATGAACCAGGAAGTAGTGAAATTCCCCCAGAACCACCTATTGATGCTACCGTGTAGGATCTGAGAAATTCAGTCCAGCTATTGACTCGCATAGTTGCTTGCCAAGGTCAAAGATAGGAAGGTCCAGTTATAGGTGTAGGTGGTGTAAATACGGAAGTTAGTACGAGGATATGTGACTTCTTTAATTTGGACCGTCCATCCTTCATTGGGTTAGATCCTAATGAAGCTCCACAAGACTTTATTAATTAGATTCAAAGCACTTTAGATGTTATGTATGTGAGTGGTACAGAAGCTGTTGAGTTAGCGACATATAGGTTGAAGGGTGTGGCTATCTTGTGGTATGAAGATTGGAAGCAATCTAAGGATATAGATGCACCTCCAACTACCTGGAAGGAGTTCAAAGAGGCATTTCTTGAACATTTCTTGCCATTAGAGATCCGAGAGGCCCATGCAGATCAGTTTATGAACCTCCACTAAGTGAATATGAGTGTAAGGGAGTATAACCTTCAATTTAATTCCCTGGCCAGGTATGCTCCTAATGTAGTTTTTACTATGGCAGATAGAGTTCATCAATATGTGCATAGATTAGATTCATATCTGGTTAGAGACTATACCATTGCTTCCTTGAATAAAGACATCGATATAGCAAGGATATAGGCTTTTGCATGGAAACTGGAGGATCAAAGGGCAAAAGAGAAGGGCACAAGAGTTAAAAAGGGAGCAATCCAAGAGGGCCAGGTCTATAGGAAAGTTTACACCACCCCAAGGTGAGCTTAGGTCTCAGTTTTCTAATAGACCACCTAGGCCAACATCCTCCTACTCTGCAGCCAGTGCTCCACCATAACTTTAGGGGTTTAGAAGTTATCAGTTTGGTCTAAGAAGTGAAGGACAAGGTGTACGGATAATAGGATATTCAGCAGTCCAGCAAATGACTCCTAGGCAGCCTTATAAATAGTATGGAAGAAGTCATTCAGGTATATGTCATGTTGGGACAGATGCTTGTTATTGGTGTGGTGCGCCCAGGGCATATGATGAGAGATTGCCCGAGGAGGCGTATGGGTGATATAGCACAATCTACTAGGTTAGCTGTTGTATCATCATCATTAGTTCCTCCATTAGGTAGGGGTCAACAAGAACCTATGAGTCATGGTAGAGGTGTAAGAGGGGCAGCTAGCTCTAGCGGAGTCCGAAATCGCACTTATGCTCTGGGGAGTCGGCAAAAGT
>DF357601.1:1762-21591 GCA_000787875.1 Solanum virginianum
GGTAGAATTCCGCCTGTTGCTATCCTCGAGAGTTAAAAAGAAAAAGAGTATAGGGTGTCCCTATCGGGCACTGGTCAGGGCTCTAGGTGGGTCCTGACAATGTCTTTGGTGAGATGAAGTTTCGCTATATCTTGTTTGATCACCTCCCCTCAATACTTCTTCGATCTACCTCTACCCCTCTGTGTAACCCAAAATTCAACCTCTCGCACCTCCTAACAGGAGCATAGGTATATCTTCTCTGCACCTCCTAAATGGTGAAATCACTAATATTTTAATTAAGAAATTTGTGACCATTCACATGCTAGTAAATTAAAAGGGATGCACATTTCAAATAACTTAAAACTAATGTGCTTAATAAAATATCATAAGGACTAAAAAGAAAATTTCCCAATAATGAAGAAACCAAAAGTGTTATTGTCCTTAATCAAACTTAAATTCATCTAGCAGCTAACAGTGACATAATAAATAATGAAGCAATTATACAAACAAAATTATTAAAGATTGAATGCAACTTTTAACCTGTATTTTATTTATTTTCGATTTGCACACATCTGTCTCAGCAGCTATTATTGTGTTAGTAATTTGAATAATTAATTAGAAAAATACAGTTGAATATCTTGTTTAGCTAAATTAGTTTAATTGATGGAGGAAGATGCTTATACACTTTTCAAGTTTTCCATCTCTAGTAATAATTCCACAATAGAGAAACTACTCAAGTTGTTGATGAGTTGACAAAAAAATACTTGCCTAAAAATAAATACTTAATAATCTTAGATGATATGTAATTAACTAGTACTCTGTGAAATTTTATTGGTTCATTATTCTAAAAATAAATATTTAATAGTAATATTTATTTAGTTTGAAAAATTATTTATTTATATCTATTGTACCCTTATTATTAGATACTATTTAATACTCCTCCGTCTTATATTAACTTAATTTATGAGAGCGAAATCTTAGTAGCTCAGTTGGTTGACTACCTGAACTCCCACCTCATTGGTGAGGGTTCGATTCCCCACATTGTAATCCCCTTCCTATTTCCCCTACCCCCAATTTTAAAAAAACAAACTTAATTCATGAGACAATACACATATATTAAGAAAAACATTTAAGAACATAATTTAAATCATACATTTCACTATTACTCTTTATAAAATCATAAATGTAATTTTACAAGTAGTGTAATTTTTCACAATCTTGGAGGCATGATAACAAATCACAATCTGCAATTAGCGTGAATGCACACGTTAGAAGAGACAATCATAGAGTTAAACTCTATCACACGAACTCAAAATATGGAAGAATGTAATCATTTCTAATATCCTAAAGTCTCCTGCTTATAAGTGTGGTGCACAACATACTTATAAACAAGACTCTACTAAACACAGCTTCATAGACTTCCTAGAACCCTTGAACTCTGTGCTCTGATGTCAAATTTATCACGGCCTGAGAGAGTATTTTTGGCGCGTCCAACACTTGAAAATCATTGCTAATTCCCAAGAAAATTACTTAGCCTTATCTACATATCACGTCAACAATTGACAGTGGAAGACCAATTCCAGAAGTAATGAAATAAGTAAACAATTTGAATTTTTATTAACAATCTAAATTCACAATTAAACAAGCTTGGAAGTGACAATTCATAAATCAACTATCACTAATGATATATGAAGCCTCTAATTAGTTTGAAAGGTGCCGAGACAAATTCGGACTACCTCAAAATAAAGTATTTGACAAAATAAAAAATAAACAAGCTCCTTCGAGAGCAGGGATATAGTAAGAAATAGGTCCCAACCTGGATAAGTTATTCCAACTTTTACAATCAAACAAAGAATTAAAAAACACTAAAAAATTATCCTAAAACTAACTCTTCTTATTCATCACACCAAACGACCCCTAAGAGAACAAACCACGAAATAATTTTTGCTTAATTTGAATGATTGACATAATTAATGGCAGCATCATGGCTTGAAGACCACAAGCTCCTAGATATTAGTACTCCCTCTATCCCACTTTAGATGAACATCTTAGTAAAAATATTTATTTTATATTACTAGATCATTTACTATATTAGGATAAATTTAATATTATTTTTTTATTTATCCCTAAAATTAATATGGTCTTTAGAAGTTTAAATAGATTTTAAAAATTAAAAAAAAATTAAAAGGATAATCAATATGAATAAAAAACAAAATAATAAAAATTTAATTAATTTATTAATAATTTTTAAATAATTATATAAAATAAAAAATGTTCATCTAAAATAGTACTTCCTTCGTCCCATTTTATGTAACACTCTTTCTTTTTTTGCCTTCCCCCACCCCGTCAAAAAAAAAAAGTCGTGTTATTCTAATTGAAAATAATTTACCTTTAATATTTTCTTTTTATCTTTAATGAAATGATTTTCAGCCACACAAATATCTAGGAATGATTTTAACTCACAAATTTTTAAAATCTTTTTTTAATATCGTGTCAAATTAAAAAAAATACATAAAATAAACCGGAAAGAGTACTGAAGTAATATGTAACTCAGATTTTTTCTGATACATCAATTTGTGCCAGTTCATACAAGTACGTGCCGTACAACTAAAGTAACATTAATGAAAACGACTCCAATATAGATGAGTTGTCAAATTTTAATTAGTCCAATAATAATTATTCAATATTAATTTGACACAAAAATAAAAAATTAGTAAATAATGTGTAATTTTATCAAATTATAACCAAAGGTATCACAATGAATGAGGTATATTAATTAATAAAGATACATGTTACTTGAATAATTTGTCAAATTTCACTTATATAAAGCGAGAGTTGAGCTGCTTCAGCTGTCTGCTTCATTGTCACTATTTTGATTTTTTTAGCTGCTCAAGCAGGCAGTAGATTGACGTACGTGCATGATCAGTTTTAATTATTACTATTAATAGCATTTTTTAACACTAAAAATAAGATAAACAAATTACAACGGAAGAATCATTAAAAAAACTACAATTATACCGTCAAAATACAACGGAAGAACCACAAAAAATTACGAATATACCCTCAAGTTGCTCAAGTAGGCATGTCGACCTGTTGTCTGCTTAAGCAACTTTACTTATTATAATTTGGATAACTTGTTCCTCTCATCTCAATCTTTGATTAAAAATTGACTAGGTTGGAGTTGGTGACATGTAACTTTTGTTTTTCATCCGTGAACAATAGCTGTATTTTTGGTGTTTTTGCTTCTGTTTCTTCTCTAGTTTTGGTGCAATCTTGTTGTGTTGTTACTCATTGTTTGACACTTGTTTTGTAACCAATTTTGAAGAATAATATTTTGTAACTCTTGGTGATTATAGAGGAGGCTTTGATCTCGTGATTTTTTACTCTTCTCATCAAAAGGTTTTCCATGTAAACTTGGTGCCTTTCGTTATTGATTTTATTCTTGCTTGTCGTGTGTGCGCGCATATATATATGATTGATTTATTTGCTATCTTATTACCAGCGTGCTTGGTTTGTTTGTTTCCTCTTGATTCAAAATTAAAAAGACAGTTTAGACTCGAGTATTTTTTCGTTGCTACCCTGTCATTTACTTTGATAATGCTCTTGCCTCTTTCCTAACATAAGTGTGATATATTAAAATAATTATCTCAATCATTATTCTCTAAATGAATAATACCAAATCTAAATGTGATATGCAAAAATAAACAGATGAAATAGTATTCTAAATCCATAAATCAAAAATGAAATGAATCAATATTATTTGTTTAAACTAATTAAATTTAACCTTGAATTGGTCTATAAATTTATAGAGACAATTAATACTTTTTAGGTGCAAGCTATCACACATTAATCCACTTTAAATTTGGTCACTTCAATTGATGGTATTGACCTAAGAAAAGGAAAGCTATATTTATCCACCAAAAACCTATAATTTAGAAGTATCTTTTTTACTTTTATGTTTCTCTTGTTTTTATTTATTATTATTTGTTTAGGAATAACTTAATTGCTAAGGCAATATGTGTTGGGATTAAATGATTCAAATTCTTTTATTTTTTATTAAAGATATCAAGTTTGAACTTTTGATTAAAAAAAGAATACGTTTGGAAGCTCCGTCCTAAATATATTTTAGTCAAAACTTCTTTCATGATACTTTCGATCCAAGTATACTCATTCTATTATACTTTTACACAATTTTACGCTTAATTTTTACGGATAAATACGTGTCAAGCTAAGAATCAAATGATATCGAATTTTTTAAAAGAATGAACTTCGATATAAATGCAGAAAATTTCAACACTTGGACGATATGATGAATGAGCCTAAGTTTGACATTATGTTTTATTAAAGCTTATATTTTCGAACGAACATAAGCCTAAGTTTGACATTATGTTTTATTAAAGCTTATATTTTCGAACGAACATACTTTTATTTACTTATTTTATATGTTCATCATGCATATTTACATACATATCTGATTTTTTTTCATGAATCAACATGTAAATTTTGATAATGACGAGAATCTAATGCAAAAATATTGCAATCACTTTCTCCAATTTAGAAAACACGCACTACAAAAGCCTCAATAAAGTCAAAAGAGTCTAAAGTCTAAAGTTTGAAAGATTACGACCGATCAAAATAGCATGTTATATCAACAAAAAATTCTTCCCAAACTTAGTTCAATCTTATTAAAGATAGAGACGGATCAAACAACTTTAATGGGTCATTTGATTTGAATATAAGTTATGTTGGATTTAATTATCCTGGCAATAGTGTTTTTGATTGTTTGATTTGTTGCACTAAAAATAGTATCCATAAGATACTTCCTCAACATAAATTGTTTGTTTCCAAAAATGTCTTTTTATTGAATTTTTTTTAAATATCAATTGCTAGAGCTTTAATTACTCATTCTTAAAGCAAAACATTTACCTGATTTAGCTTAATTATTTTTTTATTTTTTGGATAAAGAGGATTTTTTTTTTTTGTTAATCAAAGACGCATTATTACTATTTTTTTTATAGGGAACTTATAAAATACTTATTGCAAGCAGTGTGCGAGTTCAAAAGAATTACTACTACTACTTAAAACATTGCAACTTAATTATGTTGACTTGATTTGAATATTCTCAAGATTATCTACAGGGATATTTTATGCCAAGATGCAATGTCTCGCAAATACACAAGTCAAAAAATGATAAAAGGGAAGTCAAAAAGTGATTAAAAAAAAGGGTTAGTTTTGCTATTTTATAATTTGTGATGGGATTATTATACTATCTAATATCTATTATAAGGGATAACTTATCCCTTCATTATTTATTAGTCCCGTGATAAGTTATCCCTTATTTGCCAACTAAACGCCCATTTAAATGTCACTAAAATTTTACTCTGGAATTATTTGTTCTTATCCCTTACACCAAACGATCCATAAATATATAGGATTGGATAGGAAGGATCAAGATACTACTCTCTCCGTTTACTTTTACTTGTCATCATTTTACTTATCGAGATCAAACTACATGAACTTTGACTAACACTTTAACATGTAATTTTTTATCATATTAATATGAGAAAGATTGAAACTTATAACATATTTCGTATAATTTCCAACCATCTAAATAATAAATTTCAAATATTGAATTTAGCTACTTCAATTAAACTTCAAAGTTTAATCAAATTGACCTCGAAAGGCAAAACAGTAATAAGTAAAAGTAAACTGAAGGAGTATTACCAAGGATAGAGAAAGCCCAATTAAGCAAGCAATGAACTTTAGGAACAAAAGAACCTGTTCAACGCAACAAACTTAAAGCAGAACCAAAAAGAAAACCAGTTTAATTCCTAACCAAAACAGACAACAACAAAATTGGGGACTCAAAAGAACAGTATCTGCAAATTCTATTGTTGGTTACAGCCGACACGATGCAGATTTGGCTCATCGTCATCATCAGTATCGTAAGCCTCTTGTCTTTGTTGCTGCTCCTTGCGCCTCATCTCTTCGTCCATGTTGACGTCATGCATAGTGGTTTCCTCACAGTTATCCAGCTCCATCTCAGATGAGCGCGTCCCTAGTCTTGGTGGCAGAATAGCCTCAAGAGCACGGCGTTTCTCAGGCGAAAGAGATCCAGATTCTGGAAATTCCACATTAAAATGGATATAAAGCCGACCCTTCATGAATGGCCTCCCATAATGGGGCATTCCTTCATCATTTATCGCCTTATATTGATCTGCAAGAGACAATGAAATGATCTAGACATATAAATCACATCTCACGACACAAAGTAATTAAGCACAAAGTAGAATTTCTTACCAGGCTTTATAATTTCACCGGGGCTAGATTTGATCAGAAGCTGCCTACCATCGAGATGAGTCAGGACGAACAGAAAGCCACAGAGAGCTTCTGTCAAACTGAGATTGTGCTCCACGTAAAGATCATCAGACTTGCGCCTGAATTTCGAGTGACTCTTTTGTTGTAGTACAAAAATGACATTGCCAGTGATGGTATCTGGCTGCATATAACCACAAAGCAACTATAAGAAACGAAATATCACCAGCCAAAATATAAGAGGAAGCACACTGACGATACTGTATATTAGTGAGCAGGATATATATTCAATGCGAAGTCCTGCACTGACTTCCAATTTTATAGACTCGAAAAATTGATTAGACTTACGAAGAAGGATCCATATTTGCCTACAATATTTCCTAAAAAATGTGGAGGCATAATTTAACATGCATCGGGGAATTGCAAAAGCTGAGCAATTTGCATAGCAAAATATTCTTACAGCTTCATCAGCTTCCGCGTTGAAAACAATCTTCTGACCATGTAACATCCCTTTCTCAACGTTCACTTCCAATACTTTCTTTTCTTGTGCAACTTTGTTTCCCTTGCACTGAGGACACCTATCCCTGTCGCTTATAACCTCTCCTGTATTAACAAGGAAAGATTCATAATTACAATGAGTCTTTTTTCCAGTACATTTACAACTGAAAATCAGAATTACAGTAAAATCTCATTACCTGAGCCTCGGCACTCGGAACAAATATGTTGCATCTGTTGAATCATGCCGGGGGCTATCTGTCTTGTTGTAACACGCATTCCAGTACCTTGACATCCATAACATCTTCCAGAAGCTCCACTCTTTGAACCTTTTCTGATAATTCAAGTAAATCATATAAAAAGCCGACTGAGACGAGCTAAACAAATAAATATGGATTGGTGTAAATCACACTATCTTCCATTCAGATTGCAAATATTCTGGTACAAAGAGAGCAATACAGTGAAACGGGGGACTTTTTAGAAGAGATAAAAAATACAACAGCTTTTATCATACAATTCTTTTTTTGTAAACACACTCATCCTTCTTGTCATTCCTACACTAAAAATGATCGTTATGTTTTCTGACGAGCACAGAAATGGAAACTAGCATGACAAAGACATGGATATGTTGAGGCCATAAAATCCAGTTTTTTCAACAATGCAAAAATTAGATCCAAGCCTTTTCGTGTCTTACAAAATACTGTTAATGCATATAAAGGGAGTGGAAAGAGCCAAGTAAATAGAAACCCTTTGAACAGACATCTGTTCAAAGGGTAATTTTTTGACTCAACTGCAGAGACTGCCTAAAATTTGGTGATTGTATGTATCAGGAATACATGCAACCAATCTGCAGTAGGAAAATTAACAGAGGGCTCGACGGTAGTGAATTAAGGAACAACTCATCGATATTGTCCAGGTTTACTTGGCAAAAATAAAAAAACTAACACTTCGACGATCAACATTTTAATCTAAAGTCACTTCAGACAGGATCTGTGGAGAGAAATGCCAAACGAAGAAAAGGAATAACGCCAAGAAACATAAAAGGTACTGATTAACAAGATCATCATTCAACAGTCTTAACACATTTATTTGAAATCACTGCTGCAAAGTGCTACAGACAGTAGTAAATGGAAAAAACTCATATAATTAAAGAAAGAGAAATACCCTTTACACTTTGGGCACAAAATGTTCCGTGACAGAGAGAGTTTTTTAGTCGTGCCATTGTACAAGTCCTCCAGTGATACCCTTAGAGTGTGCACAATATCTTCACCTTGTTTCTTTCTGCTGCCTCTGAAGCTACCACCACCTGAGATAACCAAGGCAGAGAGATGTTTCAACCATAAAAATCCAAAACGATAAGAAAAACAAAAGAGGAATTTAACAGACCCTCCTCTTGCAGGGATTCTTTTCCAAGAGGGAGATGGATGCATTACCCCCAAAAGCTCCACCAAACGCTCCACCAAAGAACGACTCAAATATGTCAAATGGGTTGTGACCACCACCACCCCCCATTCCTTCTTTAAGGGCATCTTCACCATATTGATCATAAATCTCTCTCTTCTCTGGATCACTTAGAACTTCATATGCTTGACCCAACTCCTTGAACTGAGTGGAGACAAAACAGGACAAAGAAACATACGACCAAAAAAAAAAAAACAAGCATCAGAATCAAAAGGTTCTGTTGGTATAGATTCAACATATCTGGAACAGTAACATGCAGAGAATTTCGACTGCGCATGCAAGAAGGGAAACTCACTTTTTCAGGGTCCCCACCCTTGTCAGGATGATTTTTTATGGCAGCTTTTCTGTATGCTTTTTTAAGTTCATCTTGGCTGGAATTTTTTGGAACACCAAGAACCTCATAGTACTTGGAGTTGTCACTCCTCCTTGCACCCCGTCCAAACATTATAGATCACCTTAATACCTGACCAGAGGTGCAATAATTTCATTTAATTCAAGCGGGATACTCCACATACAGTATGTGCAGTAAATAGGAAACTTATATGTATTGATTACAAGTCAACTGGGGTAAGAAAGTATCAGAACTAGCAATCCAAAAAAGTAGGTTAAGTTCCAACATGTACATCAACAAAAATGATAGAACATAGAAGACATAACGTTAGCAATCCCATCCTTTCCAGACTCCGTCACACTAGGTATTTTGCTGTTTGAGCAATCAAAATGAGGGTGGATCAACTCATAGGTGCAGTAATGCTCTACAGAGCCGCAACTTCAAATGGTGAGGCACAATGTGCTCGGACTCTTCAAAAGTGTCAGCGGGTGCATATCGAATTCGCCAAAAATAATGTATTTTTGGAGGATCCGACACGGCTGCGGCATTAAAAGTGAAGAGTCCGCGCAACTTAGGTGAGACATGTGGTGATCCCAAGCTCCCAAGCAAGAGAAGAATATTCTTTGAATCTTGATAAAATATGGGGAGAAGAGAAGGAAAAAAAAAAGGTAAGGTCTTCTTTGTTTGGATGAAGCCAAAAGAAAAGGGGTCTTTTCCTATTTAAAGAATACCAAGATACTTCTACTATGCCAGTCCCCTTCAACTATTTATGATTCTAAGCTCCTTTTCATCTTCTTCCTACTACTATCTTAGTATATATATTAAACTAATCATGCATGAAAACCTAACAACAAACTAATTCCTTTTAATGGCACCTGCACTCTTTTGGAATTAACATCTATGTTGCTCGTACTCTTCAAAAGTGTCAGCGGGTGCGTGTCGGATTCGCCAAAAGTAGTGTGTTTTCGGAGAATCCGACAAGGATACGGCATTGAAAGTGAAGAGCCCGCGCAACTTAGATTAACATTTAAATATCCCAACAAACTTTTCAAGGCTCTAAATTCCCTATAAGTTTACCAAGACCTCTACATGATTCTACTGGGGCTCAGTACACCGGCAAAAAACTCCGCTGTTTATACATGGTTAAAATTATTTTTTATTTGAATCCCCTTGCACTTCTTATTACTTTCACATATTTTGAACTGACTAGTAAAAACACTGACTCCGCCACTAATATTACTTATCTTTACACTGATAAGATAGCAATAAGATGCAAAGAATCAAACTTTACAGCTGTAACTACACAAAGAAACTGTATAACTAAATTTTCACATATGGAAAATAAAGAAGTTCACATAAATCACAGCAAAGTCTCAAATCACCATAACTCAACAATAAGATACAAAGAATCAAACTTTACAGCTGTAACTACACAAAGAAACTGTTTATCTAAATTTTCACATATGGAAAATAAAGAAGTTCACATAAATCACAGCAAAGTCTCAAATCACCATAACTCAACAATAAGATACAAAGAATCAAACTTTACAGCTGTAACTACACAAAGAAACTGTTTATCTAAATTTTCACATATGGAAAATAAAGAAGTTCACATAAATCACAGCAAAGTCTCAAATCACCATTACTCAACAATAAGATACAAAGAATCAAACTTTACAGCTGTAACTACACAAAGAAACTGTTTATCTAAATTTTCACATATGGAAAATAAAGTAGTTCACATAAATCACAGCAAAGCTTCAAATCACCAGAACTCAACAATAAGATAGAGACTGATACAGAAAAAAGAAACTGACTTTCTTTACAGCTGAACTAGTAAAAAAAAAACCAAAATCATTTTTTAAAGAAAATTCAAACAACAATCCCAGAATTAGATTTTCAAGAAAACATCAAATATTAAAAAAGATCTAAGATTTGTAGCCACCAGAAGAAAAATTACCTCGAAATTCGAAAAGGGGTTTTCTGAAACAGCAATAGAAAGAACAAAAGTTGTTTATTTTACATACAGATACAAGAAATGGAGAGAAGATGACATGTGTTTTCCTTGGGAGAAATTTTTGCTTTCAGATTTTGGGCGGTGGCATAACAGAAAATGCTGAGAAAATGACCAAAATGGTCCTTAATGTATACACTTGATGAATATAGCCCTTGATATAGGTAAGAATATGACACTTTTGATCCAAAGTCCCTAAATTTAACAATTTTACGTTAAAATATTTATTAAAACTAATGATCTTTTCGTACCCAAGGAAAAAAACACTAGCACTTCTTTCGGGCTTAGTAAGCGTTTGAATATGCGATTTTAGTTCATGATTTAAAATTATGATATGAAATTAGCATTTAGACATGCTATTTGTGGATCCACTTTATGATTGTTGGATTTATTTGATTGATGTTATTGATGTCGATCATTAATTCAAATTATTATTTTGCTTTACGAAAATAAAATTTATTAACAAAAGACTAGAATCAAATCAATATTACGTTTTTTCTTAGCCTTAATGTAAATGTCAAATTATTTACCCTCAAAATAGAACTTGTTGAATTTGTATGTGAGGTTTAAAGAACATAGAAATTGAATCAATCAAGATAATGAAATGAATGAACAAGAAATATTATAAAGAAGAAATCAGTTGAAAACAATTGAATGAATATATAAAATTGAGTTAATGTGGTTCGGCTAAACCTAATTCTTCGAGTAAAAGCAGAGAGAGTTTTTCATTATGAAAGTAAAGAAGAAATATACAATGCTTTTAAACTCTTAAGACAGTATTATGGATGTTTTGCCTCCTATGGAATTTTCAACAATATTTCCTATATATATATATATATAGAATTGTAAACTCTTAAGACAGGATGTTTTGCCTCCTATGGAATTTTCAACAATATTCCCTATATATATATATATATATATATCAAATAGTTTCAAACCTGTAAGGAAAACGTTTTTTCAATCAGAGAAGGATAATTTATTGTTTTCCCAAGTCTATTAGGATAAAAGGTCTGCTAGACCAATGGGGATTACGAATTTTCTCAAATATACAAAAAGAAAAAATTTCAAGACATAATTGCAATGGAGTAACATCCAACGTTGTTTTCGGATCAATTACATGGCGCCACCCAGTGACTCTTTCTATGAGTGTTTAGAAGTGTATTTAGTTTTATCTCTTTCAATTCAATTATAATATGAAATTCTTGAAATATCGAGAAGAAACTTGATCAACAAGCTGGCAAGACACTCGTCAATTGCTTCTCATAACATGAAATTCTTAAAATACCAAGAATAAACTTGATCGGCAAGCAGACAAGACATTCATTAACTTTCCATAACATGAAATTCTTGACACACCAAGAAGAGACTTTGATTGACAAGCTGGCAAGACAACCGTCAACTGCTTCTCATAACATGAAATTCTTAAAATATTAAGAACAAACTTGATCGGCAACTTGGCAAGACGATCGTCAACTGCTTCCCATAACATGAAATTTTGACATACCAAGAAGAGACTTTGATCGGCAAACTAGCGAGACAACCGTCAATGGCTTTCCATAACATGAAATTCTTAAAATATCAAGAATAAACTTGATCGGCAAGCTGGCAAGACATTCGTCAACTGCTTCCCATAACATGAGATTCTTGGCGTATCAAGAAGAGACTTTGATCAACAAGCTAGCAAGACAACCGTCAACTACTTTCTATAACATGAAATTTTCAAAATATCAAGAAAAGACTTAATCGACAAGATAAATTGTCAACTGCTTCCCAAAATAATTTTATATATTACTAATTCCAATAAAATTTTCATACACAACTACACACGTGTTTCCTCTAACTTACACTGTGTTACACCCCCTTAGAAAGTTGAAATCTTCAGAAGATGTTTTCTTTATTTTAGTGTTTTGTGTAAGACTTTTAAATTATAGATCAAAGAAAGTTACAATTTTGTTTTCAAATGGAACAAATTAAAGTTGCTAAACTAAATAAATCGAATTCATCAAAAGGAGAAAAACTGAACCATATCAAATATTAGGATACTGATATAACATATTAACAAATTAGGTAGGTATTTGGACATGCGATTTCTGCTCATAATTTGAAATTATGAGATGACATTTCAAATTCTTCAAAAAGCTTAATTTGAAAAATTTATATCATGATTTCATACTTTTCAAATACAAAAATTGACCCACAAATTTATATTTTGTAACACAATCACAATTTTATATTTACATAGGGGGATAATTACAGTGCAAGGCCATTTGCCAAAATAATTACCAAAAAAATAGTCATTCGTTGTATATGCATATATACTCAGTATATATTGTATGTATAGTTAAACCATTATATCATAATGTATATTTAGTGTATACCTCATGTATAAGCAACTACATTGTATAGTCAGTGTATACTTTATATAACTTTGACAAGCTATATTATATAATCATGTATATTTTCTATGATTTTTGAGATATTTTTTATGCAAATAAAAGAGAGCTATATTTGTTATAAATTAATTTGTTTATTGTATACATTTGAAATTATCTCCTTTTTTTTCGCGACAATATCAAAAGAGTGATGAAATTTTTACGAAACATGAATATGATAGTATATTTATTAATGATATTAATAATCAAACAACTCACAATAACAATGTTAAGGAGTAGTATATTACAATTCATATTCATTTTTACTTTTTTTATGGAACGAAAGTTCGATCAATAAATATTATACTTTTAAAAATAACTTTGTAACAGTCTATTATACTTTTGTTATATAAATTTTTGATGAGGCTATATAAAAAATTGGGGCAATTTTAATAATTTTCATTACTCAGATAATACAATCAAATAAAATTTTATATGATTTCATATTATAATTTTAGATCATAATTTTGTCTCACGTGATCAAATAGGCCCTAAATATTAAAAAAAAAATATATATATATATCGAAATCAAAATATCTAAAAATCTTACCATACAGATTCACAAATATCCCCAATTAGGAAATTTGGTGGAAAAAGATTTTAGGATTTTATTGATGAGGACTAGTGTTAGGTATGAACCAATTCTTACTTGGAATACTTTGGTGTTCCTAGACCAACTCAACAAGTATCACAACTTGTGGAAAACATATTTAAATAATTACTTTCTTTTGTATGTTAATTTCATATTTTATTTATTTTTATTTAAATCATTACTTTATTTACATTAAAACACACATAAATATTGACTTATCGAAGTATAATTTAATACGAATAAAATTATAGTTTAAGATAACTAATTTAATTATGAAACATGTAAAAAAAATGATACTTTCAAATACTACACTATTGATTGTTTTATTTTAGTTTCTCATTCAATATTCGATGTCTACGTTTAAGTCTAGCTAATTCAAATTTGCAATGCATGACATTTCATTAAGAGGAAAGGTCCATACTAAAAAACTTTTTATACCCAAAACTCAAATCTAACACCCTACTATAGTTTGGGTTGACCCTTACCTCTAACACCTTACTTGGATGGTTGTTATCGATTATATCGTATTGTATTGTAAGTCCAAATATAATATTTGTTTTGATTGTTATTTAAATTTTATTATATTATACCGTTTAAATCTATCATCAAGTACTAGTAAAAAGTCTTGTTATTGATAAGACATGGAGAGAATAACTTATTTATTATTCAAAGAGAACAATCATATAAATACATGGAGAGGACAAGCTAACTATGGTAACTAAATATTTAAATCCCTAACAATCAGCTATATTATATATTAAATCTCTATACTATTTATGTACATTATTACACAGATTTTGTAGCAAGTCTCAATTTGTTTAACTATCGATTTGATGTGCTCATATCATTACTTCAATATTTTCCTCTAAGTTACCCTTTTTATTGCTTAATAATCTCATTTTATCCTATCTTTTTTCATAGTAGTTCTACTTGCTACCTTTTTTTTGTAGGTTTATTATATCAATTATTGGAGGAGACTTTTCTCTATGTTTTCCAAGTTCCTATCTTGATGATTGAGATATGATATTAGTTAAATTTAATTAATTAATCTCATCAAATGAAGAGAGAGAAAATGATCGATTAAATTTTAGCTATTAAATAGGAAATGATCAATTAAATTTGAAAAAAGAAAAAATGAAGAGAAACTTTCATGTGTGACACTATGTATCGACAAATATCTTAACAACCGTAAAACATTTCTTCAAATGTCTCATCTTTTAGCTTAATTAATAGTAAGCTGAAAGGGTCAAAGGAGGAAATATCCACAAGTATTGAAAAGACACATGTAATTTGGATACCATTAAATAACTCCAAATTGTCCGGCATTAGAGAAGAAGTTCCATGGCAGTTTCTCATATGGCTGGGAAGCTTCGACGAATTCCTCTTGACGAAAAAGATCTCACTCCATTTCGGCTTTCCCATTTCCCGGAAAACTGATAGCATTATACATTCTCTATATAAATAATCTCGAATCTTCAGAGAAAAAGAAAATAGTATTATTAGATTTTGTTATCAACAATGGCGACGCAGGAAAATCACCAAAACGTCGTCGTAATGAGACATGGTGACCGGTTGGATAACTTTGAGGAGTTGTGGGTGATGAAAGCGGATAGGCCGTGGGACCCACCGTTGCATCAGGATGGTAAGATCCGGGCATTTTGTACGGGTCAAAAGATCCGATCCAGTAATGATTTCTCGATCCATCGGGTTTTCGTTTCCCCGTTCCTCCGGTGTGTGCAGACTGCTGCAGAGGTTGTACGTGCTCTTTGCGACGTTGCCGATCACAGCGGAGAGTCTAATACGTTGTCCTCTAATTCGGATTCCGTCATCATTGATCCATCCAAAGTCAAAGTACATTTTCTCTCTTTTTATCTTTCATTCTATCGAATCCCGAAATTGCAGCTAGATTTTTGTGTTTATGAGTTCTGAATTCTCAAAAGAAGCAATTTATTGACTTCTGGATATATATTAATTTTTAAGTATGAACAATATTAGGTTTGAACCAAAGTTGCTGGTTTAGTTGAAGCTGTAAGCAAAAGTATAGCTCTGGCCCTAACAGTGGGGAGTCAGGATTCTAGTTAAGGGGTTTAAAACTAGCTAAAAAATTATTTTAATCATGTACAACTAATATAATTTTTTGCCAAAGGAAGTTCGGATGAACCCTCGTTGTATGTTGGCTTTGCCCCTGGCCCCAATAACAACAACAACATATCTTGTGTAGTCTCTCTAAGGAGGATGATGTTTAAAGTAGATGTTACATGCTAACACCCTAGTCTAAAAGGTTAACTTTTCATAGGGAGAATACATCATTGATGATCTACATCTTGTTCTACTAGTATGAATTGTGTTTGTTATGCTATAAAGTGGCAACTTTTATGTTTTATCTGTCACAAATAAGAAGATACTTTTCCTTATCAATAAAAGAACAAGAACAAGACATATTACTTGTATATTTGACTTACAAGTTACAGCTTAGCCCTCCTGTTGTTTTATGAATGAATATCAATAGGAGGATAATATACAGTTGGAAGCTAAGTTGCTCGAACTCTTCACTTTTGGTGCCGCACCCGTGTCGACTTGACATGGGTGTGGGTGTGGGTGTGGGTGTGGGATCCGTGTCCAATTTGGTCAACCGATTTTGGGTACTTTGACCAAAATCGATGGGAAATGTTGGACGATTTTAATGATTTCTGTAATCAATACAAAAGCTCAGGTGGAATTGAAGAAAATGGAATACCTTTTCCTTTAATCTCCTTCTAGGATTCTCTTCAAGTTTTCCACATAATATCTCATAATTTAGGTTTTATCACTCTATTTTTAGATATTTTAATTATTTTTAGGCGAATCCCTGCACCCGTATCTATACATGGATCCATATCCCCGAATTTTAAAAATTAGATCATGAAGGATCCGACCCCTAGATCCGTACCCATATCAGACACCCGTACCCGAGTCCAAGCAACTTAGGTTGGAAGACTTTTAGTAGATTCCTACAGGAGTAAGGGAGCTAGGGCAAAGCATTATTGCAACTATGACCTTTTTTCTGGTTTATTCCCTGTCATCCTCACTGTCAAGCATCTGAGGTTAGACATCAACCTTTTTTTTGGAACAAAAGAAAATATTCGATCCTTGACTTAATATGTACCCTTTTTATCCATTGCTGCCTCTCTAGGTGTGCATACAAGTTACCCTTCCCAGACTCCACTCGTGGGATTCCACCGAGTATGTTGTTGTTGTTGTTTCAATTAGTTGGTTCATTTTGCCTAAATTTCACACAAATTTCTTTAGCTTTTTTTTTGGGGCGGGGGGAGTACTGTTGAGTTTGGAGGAACTAAGAAGATTTTTCTCAAGATAAAGAAGAGGACTACATAGCTTCTTGTCAACTTATGGTTAGACAGGGAAATTAAAGTTCAACACACCACTAAAAATAGAGGTCTGTTAATTGTGCTTAGTTAGAATTTAGTTCAAGAAAGCTAAATAAGTTTGAGCTAGAATCTTATAGCTGCATCATTGCATCTATGTTAGGCATTTAAAATAGTTTCTGCAGTTGCTTGACATGTTTGTGGATAATGCTAAACAAAGTTTGGTTTTGTTCAGTCCCGTTTTGAGTTAATATATCAACTTTTAAAAACAGTAAGAAAGGAGAAATCCTTATTGAGAATTCAGGTTGTTCTAGTGTGAGGATATTTGAATTACCAGATTTGTTATTTCCTGGTTCAAAACTTTGATACCCATATCTATAACCCAAGAACTGCAGATTCATTATGAATAAGCATGTAAGATCTTAGCCTGAAATCGGAAAGTGCGCATGAAGATTCATGAAGGTTACTTGTGCAATTCTTTCTAAAGCATACTTGTAATGTTCCTCATGTACGGTTAGTAGCATTTTGGTACATATTACTAAAATTTATTTTGAATTGTCAAATGAAAAAAAAAAAAAAAGAAGAAGAAAATGGAGAGAAGAAAAACCAAGAAACGCTCTGCCTTTTTTCATGCTAAATCTCATATTGACAATTTAGAAAGTACTTACAAAATGGAGCTATTCCATCATTACATGTACTGATGCATCCACCCGTTTCAATCCTGTCATGAAATGTCTTATGAATTTCATTAATGTTTCTATTTTCTCTATGGAGTGAGCGTCTAATCAGTAATCAATACGGTCACTTAAGTTATACCAGGATTTAGAATTGAATATGCTTCTTCTCTGCCATGAAATTGTTCCGTAGAAGCAGGGGTATGAGAGACATGCAGAAAAATACACACATACTTTAGCTGAACATCAGCATTCTGATCAAATGGCTTTTCTTCACCATCACTTTTTCACATTTCAGGTATCTATTGAATATGGTTTGTGTGAAATGCTAAATAGAGTAGCCATAAGAGCTGCTGCAGCTCCCAAGGATGGGGATTTCAAATTCAGCATCTCACAATATGAATCTGAGTTGCCTGCTGGAACTGTAGATAACACTGTTGAACCTGTGTATAGGAAGGTATTTTGTAGGATATGAGTTCTTGCTTCTATTTATTTGTTACCATAGTTGAGTATATGCATGATCCATTGTTCGTGTCCTCATGATATCTTATGCTTCTGAAATCGCAGCTGCCAGATTGGCAAGAGTCAGTGGAAAGTGCAAGGGCTAGATATGTGGAGGTAGTTAAGGCCCTTGCTAATAAGTACCCTTCTGAGAACCTGTTGTTAGTCACACATGGTAAGTGTTCTTACTTGTTTTTGCATTATCTAGGTGCAACGTAGGTTGTGATGTGGTGATTTCTAGTCTCCAAAGAGCATACGGGGCACTTGTAAGAGACTGCTTCTGCTGTGGCAAAATCAATTAGATGTTTTTCAATTTAAATGTTGCATCTTTGTGAGCACTTGAAGACTTCTCATGTGTCGTGTGTTTACATTTCCTGTGGCTGTGCGTTTTCCCTTTGTCATTTCGTAAGAACATATGTATCTTTGTAGTTCCACTGAAGAGAATACTTCTAACAACAATTTCAGTTGCATGCCATGAACACTTCCATAACTGCACACACTCTTGAGTTTTACAATTAGATAAAGTTGGAAACAAGCCTTCCTCATGAAAGCAACCTAATTCTACAGTATAATTTGTTTATCGGCTCTATAGATAAAATGCATATTCGTGTTATTTTCTTAGTAGAATAGAAGGGTTAACTTCCCAATAGCATTTCTGATCTCTTATTAACTCTTCTTTCATTAATCCAGGTGAAGGAGTAGGCTCCATCTTTACTGAGCTTAACAAGGATTTAACTGTATTAGAGGTCGAATATTGTGGACATTTGTACGCGAAGAGAAGTATCCAATCTGTAGGTGGAGAGTTTGTATATGAGAAACAAACTGGTATAATATCTGTTGATAAATAAAAATAAGTCAATCAGACTCTAAGTGATTGTATTGTTCAGGTTTCTTTCCTTTCTGCCATGGCTGGTTCTTATCCTCCATTTGTCAAAGTTGCTTGTCCATTTATGTGTAAGGTTTCCATTGCTGAACTATGTAAACATGCATTATCTCTATTTGACTACTTACATCCCAATTGCAATTGTTACTCTGAGAATGATATGTGGTATTTGAATATTATCATGTGCATTTCGTTATTAGTCGCTCTTTCTGTTTTTTTTTCTTTTCCTTTTAAGTCTTTCCATATCTAGTTTATTCTGCTTATGAGTTTTTGAGACGACGGTTCCCAGGAAACAACTTCTTTACCTCTCTGAGGTAGTTGTAAGGTCTACGTATACTCTAGCCTCCCTAGACCCCACTTGTGTGGGTATGTTGTTTGTTGTTGAGTTGTTCCAAGATGATTTGTTCCGGTACTATGAAAAGAAAATTTAAATCCTTAGTTTGCATTTGAACATGCGATATGAAATGATTTCAAATCAGTATTTGGACACGCAATTGGAGATCATGATTTGAAATCCAAATTTTCAAAATTTAAACCCCTGATTGATTCTGTTAAAGCACATGCCTCTACGCGACTCCTTCTGTGGTAACAATAGTTCTTTAACAGAGTTCCAAGTTTGGAGCGTAGTATCAAGCCCTAGCAACTTCGGTACCAAGCAAGATATGGCATTTGACGGGTCTAACTCAACCGAAAAGTCAACTCGTCCAAAAAGGATTGTCCAAATTCATATAGGCAGATCATACCCATATCTATAACCCAAGAACTGCAGATTCATTATGAATAAGCATGT
>DF357601.1:32536-88379 GCA_000787875.1 Solanum virginianum
TGTCAGTTCGGATCAGATAACAGTGTAAAAACAACTAGCTACATTGAATAATCAATATATCATAATAATCATATTAAAGAGTCTTTATTTTTAATTAAAAAAAGTCTTTATTTTTAATTGTTATTAGTCTTTATCAAAAATATGTCAATATTTATCTCAAAACTAAAGTGTTAATGTCATAATAACCATATTAAAGAGTCTTTATTTTTCATTGTTATTAGTCTTTATCAAAATTATGTCAATATTTATCTCAAAACTAAAGTGTTATTGTTGACTATGTTTTTGACCAAATCAGATAATAGTGTAAAAAAAAAACTATCTACATTCAATTACCAATATGTCATAATAATCATATTAAAGAATCTTTATTTTTAATTTTTATTAGCCTTTATCAAAATTATGTCAATATTTATCTCAAAAATAAAGTGTTAATGTCATAATAACCATATTAAAGAGTCTTTATCTTTAATTGATATTAGTCTTTATCAAAATTATGTCAATGTTTATCTTAAAAAAATAAAGTGTTATTGTTGAATACATTTTTTACCAGATCAGATAATAGTGTAAAAAGAAATACACCCTTCGTCCATCTTTACTTATTTCCTATACTATTTTGGGATGTTCAACAATACTTGTCCACTTTATTAAATTAAAAGACAATTATACACTTAGTTCTTAATTTACGCTTATCATTAATTATAATCATTTCTCTATTACATTTTTAAGACATCATATTTATTATATTAAAGGGGTAATTTCGTAAAAAGAAAATTCTTTTTTTATATAAAAAGTCACAGCAAATGAAAATTTTGGGAGCCACTTTAAGTCATATACATTGATGATAGATAAATTAGTATAACATGAAATTAATTGTCTAAAGATACAAGTAATTTTTCATATATCAAATCTTATATGATAATCCGGAAAAATAAGATAATAATCAATCACAAGCATATAAATTGAGCTGATGATACATGAATACATTAAACTATCAATATTTATAACTAAAATCCACCTCTATCTTTTTTTCTCAAAATTGGGGGTAGGGGAAGTGTAAGCCCAATACTGTGAAGTATTGTCCGCTTTTGGGTCTAGCCCATCATGGACAATATTTCACAGTGTTGGGCCAGGTCGTTACAGGAAGGGGAAACGGGGAGGAGGATTACAATGTGGGGAATCGAATCCTCATCAACAAAGTGAAAATTCAGGTAGTCAACCAACTGAGCTACGAAGATTCCCCAATTATTTTCTAGACACATAAAATTAAATAAATTTTTTATTAAAGATCCTAAAATTAATTAGAGTGGTACATGGGATAACCAACGCTTTAACATAGCAAGACACTCCATAGGTTTCCACTCTGAGGCAGTGTGCCCTCCACCCTGAAGTAAAAATGCATCAAACAAAATTATAAATAGAATGTAAATGTATATTTTTGTATAGTAATATATAGGCAGAATATAAATTAACTTTTTAACTTGAAGTCAAATCATAAGTTGGATCGACTACAAGTTAACAAGCTAATTTATGTATTTTGCCTAATGTATATATATTTTTGTATGTTTGGGTAATGATTATCTTTATTTTTAGCGGAGTGATCAAGTGCATTATAAGCCTTAAATTTAGAGGTGTTCATGGCTCGATTTGAATCGGTTATTGATCAAAATTAGAACCAAATCAATTTAATCGATTTTTAAAATCTCATAACCAAACCAAACTAGTTATAGTATATATTTGTTGGTTTTGATTTGGTTTGGTTCGGTTCAGTTATTCAATTATTAACCATATACAAAAATAAAAGCAATGATACATTCAAAATGGGGGAAAAAAGTGATAACAATTCATTCAAAATGAAAAATAGTTAGAACAACTGATATTATACAACTTTCAATCACTAAATTTACTATAAAATTTGATGAAAATGTATATAAGATCATTAAAGTTATTTTTAAAAATAATGTTTTATATATGTATAATTATAAAATATATATAATTTGTCAGTTCGATTTAATTATTTCTCCGAACAAATCTAAACCCAAATCAAACACTATCTCTTTTCGAAAAACTAAAATCAAAATGAAGTTAGTTAGTCTTACCTTGACGGTCGCAAACGTCATTTGGTTGGAGTAACTTCTTGTATAACTAGACAATAATAAAGCTTAAATTAATTAATTAATTATTTACATTTTACCTTTTTTTCACAATATTAAATTATATAAAGAATAATTAAAGAAATATTTACTCACCCTGCAACTTGATCATCAACAATCCATGGCCTCCAATCATCAATAATTGAATAATTTAGTGATTTAATCCACGATAGAGTTGAACTAAATGGGACAACCAAGTCATGATCACCACTACTCAAACAAAAAAAAAAAATGTTAAAATCAAAAGAAAATTATTTATATTCACCAATACATCAAAAATATGTTTATTAATTTATGATATTAACTATAAAATATAATAGTTTAATAAGTACCTGAAAATAAGAGACCTAAAGCCTTTATGACTTAGGTTTGCATGATATGGTATGGTATTTTTGATAATTGTTGCAAAAGACAAGTTGCTCCTGCATCGTTCCCATACTCCACTAATCTTTTGAAGAGTGATTTTTTTGTATTTTAGTAAATAATATCTAGGTTCTAATTTTAAAGAAATACTTTGATAATTTAAATAATCATACCTTTCGAACGTGTAGAGCGTCTCGTACATTTTTATCATTAGCCCAAATCACGGAGAGGTCGTGCCATTCTTCCTTAAAAAAAAGTTTAATTTGATAGTAGAAGTCAAAACCCGACCTTGATTTTAACCGAAAACCCAAGAGTCGAGACTCAACTTTGACTTGAACCTGAGATCGGATCCTGAATTGGGGCTTGAAAGGTGACCTCGAACATAACTCAAGACTAAAGTTTGCATGGAACTTGAGACTATAGAACCAAATTCGACCCCAACCACGTATGACTTGGGATCGATACTCGACTCAACCATGACTTGAGACCCGAGACTCGACTTTGACCAAAAACTCGAGGCTTAGCCCCGATCGAGACCAAGATCCAACTCGACCCTAACTCTAATTTGAGACCTGGAGCCTATTTAGGCTCAAGACCTATCTTTAATTTGAAACTCGAGACCGACCCAAGACCCTAAACTTAGTTTAGAACCCAAGACTCGACTTTAACTTAGAACTTGAGACCCAACCCTAACTGAGTACTCAAGACCCAATTTTGGACCCTGATTTGGGAACTAACCTCGACTTTAGACCAGAGTCTTAAGACCAAACTCCCATGCATAGAATAAGTCAAAGAAAATCTCAAATAGTAAATGCAAACTGAAGTAAATCTTAAAAACTTACTCGACATTTAACTGAATTTTTGAGCTTTTGAATATTCTCACCCAATGATCTTCTTGATTCATGTGATACAAGATGACAATGGGACTCTAGGATATTATATTGATTAATATCCTTAACCAACTGCATTAATACATCAATGGCTCTTAATTATTAACTTGGCAATCAAAATTACTCTTCCACAAAAAGAAAAAGAAAAAATGAGTGAGAGCTAACCCATTGGAAAGTATGCATGTCCCTCGAACAAAGTGGATTGGTTGGACCATTATCGTTGTACTCTTTTCCACAATTAGTCAGAAACGACTGTTTAAGGAATTAAGCCCACTTAATTAATTACTAATTGGAAAAAATACGTAACTAGAAAACATATGATATGTATTTACACTATCACTATAGTTTGAAAATTTTGCAATTTATCGCTATAGTTAGGGTTTTGTTGCTATTTCTCTCTCCTCTTTCTGCAATTTCTTGCCAATATACAATTACATATGTGTATCAGCTGCATATTTACAATTATTTTGACAGATATACATAGTCAATTCGACAGATATACATATACAATTCGTCTCTCTGCCCTCTCTCTCACTCGCCTCTCTCCTTTCACTCTCAATCTCGCTCACATCTCTTCTCCCTCTCCCAATCTTGCTCACTAGATATATAAATACATATGTATATTAGTTACACATATATAATTATTTGACAGATATACACATACAATTTAAAATACCTGGTATAATTCATCAGGAATTAGGCCCATCCCATGAGCAAAATGTATCTGATCGTATGCATGACCAAAATATGTTACTGGATTCCCAAGAATATATCCCTGCAAATACCAATTTATTTTGACATAAATGAGTCTCATGTAACATGAATTTAAATTAATTGAGGCTAATTCCTATTTTGTATGATCTACGACATACGGTATTTTAAACTTTTATATTTAGGTCAAAATAAAAAAAAATTACATAATCAATTAAAGGTAAGTGGTTTGGACTTAGTCTCAAGTTCGAAATTTCTTGCCAGCGAAAGTAAGGGGTTTATCTTCTAGGTCAAGCTCGTCGCATCGGGTTTGCCTAGTGTGAGTTACCTCTTTTATATGGTTTCCCAGCTATTGGCATACTCAAAGGATAGCAACTGCGGGTTCCATTTAAAAGATAAAAAAAAATAGAAAAAAAAACATATACAATAAACAGACATGTATGATGGTTACGAACCTTAAGATTGACCCATGGCTTGATTCCCATATCATTACCTGCATTGCATAATTTGAATGGACAATATATTATATTTTTTTATATTAAAAAAAAAAGCTAAGTAATAATAATAATAATAATAATTAACAAACTATTTATTTATTACCATTTGATATAACTTGAGTAACAATAGGGACTGTAATTCCACTATAGGAGTCTCCAGCAACATAAAAAGGATTATTGAGATATTCTTGATGCTCAATTAACCACTGCAAAATACTTTAAAAAAATTACTCCTTAAACTTAAAAAAAACATAGATTTAGAATTTTTGGTAATTTTCTACTTGGTGTTCATGGTATCCACATTGAAATTTCAGTTCATTCGAATTTACGTCACGCAAGGCTTATTTAAGAGTGAAGCACACAGTTGATCCTAAGAAGGTTTTTTTTATATCTATAATTTAAACTCGAAACTTTTAATTAAGAGCAAAAAGATATGGTATATATTTATATTATACCATGATAGTTTTAAAAAATTATAATATATAGTCATAGTTAGAATTTTGTTGTTATTTTTTCTCTCATCTCTTCCTTTTTCTCGCCTCTCTCCTCTCCCTCTGCAATCTCTTGCAGATATATAAATATATATGTATAACAACTGCATATATACAATTATTTGACAGAGATACATATTCAGTTCAACAAATATACATATACAATTTGTCTCTCCACACTCTCTGCCCTCTCTTCTCTCCTCCCTCTCTCGATCTCTCTCGCCTCTCTCCTCCCTCTCCCAATCTCGTTTGCTAGATACACAAATACATTTTTATATTAGTTACACATATACAGTTATTTGACATATATACACATACAATTTGACAAATATACATATATAATTCGTCTCTCTCCACTCTTTGTCCTCTCTCGCTTGCCTCTCGCCTATAATATGTAGCTATAAATCGTAATTTTACCAAACTATAGCTATTTTTGTCTTATTATGTTTCAAATGTTTGCTCTTTCTGAAAATCATCCAGATTTATCTCATCACAATCCTCGATAATGGCTTTCGAGACTGAAAGCGTTAAAATAAAAATTAATTAACCTACCTTACGAATAAATTGATAAGCATGATGACTTGATTGTAAATCATCTGAATGAATTGCTTTTTGTGTTGTTGCATAGGAGTATCCACTCCCTACAGGCAAATCTACAAAAATCATGTTTGCCACCTATAATTTAAATCATTATTAATTAGTTGTCCAAATTATTGACAAGTTTAAAGTATTTATTTTTAAAAAAATTGAGGTGTTTGACTAAATTTTTAGAAAAAAAAAAAAAACTTCTCTAAAAGCACTTTTAAATTATTGGTCGAGCACAAAGTACTGTTTTAATTTTGATAATAAAAGTATAGTTCAAATTGATTAGTTAAATTGAAACTTATACTCTCAAAAAAAAAAAATCCCCAATAAATACCTTTAACACAATAATTTATATTTTACTAATCAATTTAAAATATAAATTTTGTTTTGGTTAGCCTGATGAGTCATAATAATCAAAATTTATCTGCAAATTAAAAAAAAAAAGAATACATCATTAATTGCAATGATTTTTTTTTTAATTATTTCTGACCTTTGTGTATGCATAGGGATTTAAAGACAACGTTGGCAAGCTACCATTATACGCAATATCCATTTCCACAGGCCCTGCAGGTTTTAGCAAGAAAATGAAAAAAAAAAATGTTAAGTTTTTTCATCTAAAATTATGTGATTATATTTTGATCATTAATATAAAGATTGAAAGAAATAAAAGTTTAAAATTTGTGATATAAAACAAATTATAAGTATTAATATGATTACAAACTATTTTATCAAAAGAAAATGAGAAACTAGGAGTTAAACTAGTCTAAGTATTAAATGGTACTCATTTTTTTTTTTGAAGGTATGATATATAAATGATAAATGTGTCATTTAATTTGGCATTGTTGAATAATTGGATTGATAATAAATTGTGAAGTGGGAAATGAAAATAAAGGAATGTGGAGGAATCAAGTGAAGAAAAAAAAATTAAAAAGTAAAGGAAAAATGAAGAGTTATTTCTTCCCCTCGCCCCACACACAACATTGGTAGAATAGAGAAAAAAATTTGTCCAAAACACTTTCTAAGAGTTTTAGTAGAGGGTACCCCTCCTTCGTAGCTATCGCTCAATTCAATTTGATTGACAATCTTTTAGTTAAATTTTATTTATCATTCTCATTAGATTTTTTTAATTATTCTTATTGATTAATTAACTTATGAAATTATTTATTAATTAATTTATGAATTATTAATTTATTAATTAATTAAATTTTGTGAAATTAATTTGAATTCACGGAAAGGACCTGTTCCTTCCGAAGAGACATCTCCTCCCCCAAAGACATCATCGTTGTTCTGAACAAATAAGTCTATTCTGAACAACTAAGTTCACACATTTTTATCTCATTTCATGGCTATAAATAAAGAGAATTATTGCACTTTTCAAATATCAAATTTTCTCCTTCTACAAATATATTTTTTTCAAAGAAAGTAGTAGTAGAGTCTTTGGGTGATATCATTGTTGACTTTTGAGTTTGCTAAAAGCCTAAAATCATTGAAGTTTGAGAAATAATCCATAACCTCGCGTATAGTGAAGAAAATTAAATTCCTTAAGGACATGCAGTGACTTCTATGAGCACAGATATTTCTTCCTTTTCATCTTTATATTGTTTCTGGTTTACTGTTTTGAATACAAAAGATAACAGGTATCAATTGACATATACGTCATCCAGCTTTGAGTGTGCAAAAATAGACAACTTAACTTTATATAAAAAGCTAAAAATGAGTAGATGCACACATCTACCAAACATATAAATCAATTCAAACATATCTCACGTGAATCAACATGTAAATACGCGTATGTCTACTATATGTTCAACTTTACGTAAGTTTACCCATCATATCTCTTTTTAATTGACATAATAATAATATAAAGATAAATTAAGTAATAATTTACCTAGTTCAAATAGAATGGCAATCAATGGAGAGCAACCAGGACCTCCAGTAAACCAATAAATAAGAGGATCCATTTTAGGATTAGACTGTGACTTTATAAAGTAGTAGAAAAGTTGCACTTCATCTGCTTCACCTACTCCTATATACCTGATCATAATAATTCAATTTGTTTCAATTAATTTAAGAATAGTCAACATAAAAAAATTATATTTACCTCATTAGCACAAAATAACAAAAACAAAATAGAAATATACTCCCTTTGTCATAAATTAATTGAATTTATAAAGTAATGTACACATATTAAAAAAAATATTTAAAGATAAAATTTATATTTTACTTTCCATTATTGTCTTTTATAAAATCATAAATACTTCATATAGTGTAATTTATCTCCTAAAAAATATAAAACTTCAATAAATGAAGGGGCAAATATGAAAAAAAATTTAAACATTCATCTTAAACTTTGAACAATTCAATTATTTTGAACCTTGAAAAAAACTTTAAAAATTTAATTAATTTGAGACGGAAGGAGTAATAGTCTATCCCCACTTAATTTATCAAAAGTAGTAGTATTTTAAAATGAAGTATCTTCATTACTCCATTCGTCTCATTTAACACGACACCCTTTGACTTGACATGATGTTTAAGAAAAAAAAAGAAAACTTTTAAAACTTGTGATTTAAAAACATTCTTAGATATTTGTGCAACTGAGAATCATTTCAATAAAAGTAAAAAAGTTAAAAGTAAATTATTTCCAATTTGAGTTTGATGATATTCTTTTTAACACGAATCAAAAAGAAAAAAATGTCACATAAAATAAAATTAATTATTATTAATTAAAATAATTATAATGCATCATCTATTGATAGTTATGACATAAAATATTTTTGACATAATTTAAAGATTTTTTTTCTTTTCAAAATATTATGGAAATTTTATTTGTCGAAGATTCAAAAATATATAAAAGAATATCTAAACTAAGTAATCTCATCTTGCATGCTAAGAGAAAGGTAGCTTTCCGACTATATTTTTAGTTAGATAGCAAGTAATCACCAGTAATACATTATTTGTTCACTATGTTAATAAAGTAAACCAATTCGAAAAACTAAAAAAGTTATATATCACTTTGTATTTGTTTTATTTATTAAGTACTACTTATATTTAAAAGCATTGAATTTTTATTTAAAAAGTGATACAATAAAAATGTCATTGTATTTATTATTCCTTAATGATTGTGCGGAAGTTAATACTCCTTTCATCTAACAACAATTATTCACTATAAACTTGGTACAGAATTAAAAAATTATAAATGATAGGACTAATTATATCACATCACCCTTATTAAATATAAAGTCATCTGAATATTAAAAAATAAATATTATTTAATAACAAGAGTAAACTAAATATAAAATAATAAAATTTTCAATAATTTTATAAATTAAAAAAATATTGTTGAATATTTTAAAATAATATAATTAAAAAGTAAAAATGAACAGACAAATAAAAATAAACGAAAAAGACTAATCATTATGCTAAATATCATCTAATGTCAAAAAGACACTAGATATTTTCTTTCTTCCTCCCAATTAAACATCTTCACGTAAAATACAAAAGTCATCAAGAAAATAAACAATGTCTCTTACCTAAAAAATTAGGAAATGAAAAAAAAAAAAATCCGCTCACTTTTACTTGTCTATTTTAAATTTTATACGCCCTAAGCAATAATTAATCAAAATAAGTATTGTACCGTAATATTCATATTAATTTATATCTAGGAAACTAAAAAGTAATTAATCAAGTATAGTCTCAAGTGTCGAGAAATGATTTACAGAACAACTAATTAGTGTTGAAGATAAAATATATCTTTTTTCTTGATATGTTATGAAAATTTATTTCTAAAATAATAAACAAGTAAAAATAAACGAAGTATTAACATTACCCAGTTTCAAGTTGAAAAGGAACCGGTCCTTCAAATCCAGGAAGAAACTTGACAGGTGAACCAGCAAGAGCAAAATTTGGACAGATCTCAAATATTCCTATAACAATTAGCAAGACAAGATGAATCAAACTCATAATCTTCGAGAATTTCATTCTTTTCTCTGTTTGAATATGAAATCCGATCTTTTTCAGTTTCAACCTCTCCGTCAAATACATAGAGTAGATAAGACTAGGTGAGATTCTTTTCAGTATAATATTTACTATATTGTCGTGTCCATTATTAATTGGTGCTACAACTTTGTGATCACGTGATGCAATGTGAACATTATTGATTATTTTATAAGGATATTGTAGAAATCGATCCATTATAATTTTCTTAGCTAAATTATTCGGTGTTCAGAATTTATTAGGTCAAACTTTTAAATTTTGAAATTTGTTTTTGATTTTCGAGTGTAAAATTATTCTCCATCTAATAGCTTGTGTAAGTTATACAATTTGCTATTAGTCTAAGAGTGTCAAAATGAGTTCAAACATAAGTAACCAGCCTAAACTTTGATGGCTTGAAACCAAAATAATTTTGATTTAGGTTCAATCTCAATTCGTTTTAACCTTAATCCATTTTGAAAAAAAATTCAATTGAGCCAAATTTAATCTCCAATTTCAACCCATTTGTAAGGTTCTTTACTTGCATTAATGTAATGTATATTTTTCATCTATTTTATATTTTCTATGATCAATCTATTTATTAGTAATTTTTTATTTTTATTTTCTTGAGTTGAAATTCAAATACAACAACATAATATCCAGTAGAATCCCACAAGTGGGGTCTGGGGAGGGTAGGATGTACGCAAACCTTACCCCTACCTCATAGAGGTAGAGCGGCTGAATTGAAATTCAAATAGTGGTTACAAAAAATAACTAATAATATGTTAAAATTATTGAGATTGAACCAACCGAATGTTAAAATCAACCCGGAAGGCGACATCTGTCAAAAGGTGGGTTGGGGGCAAAAAAGAATATGAATAGTATGCTAATACATACCAAACTTTCCCAAGCTCCTCTCCAAATTTTTCTCAACCAGAGCAACCAAAATCACCACAAAAAAATAAGTGTTCCACACTCGACAGAATGCCACTGCCAACCATTTTGTTGAGAATTTTCTGTCCAAGACACCTCCTTGACACAAATCTTATCTCCTTTGTCTCTAAAAAGTTGAGGCCATTTAATCTTCTCCCCCTAAAAACTACAATCAGCGGCGTGAAAATCAACAACTACATTGTTGATTCACCTCAGAATAATGGACACAGAAGAGCTCAAGCGTGTCTTTCATATGTTCGACAGGAATGGCGATGGAAGAATCACGAAAAAGGAGCTGAATGATTCGTTAGAGAACATGGGGATCTTCATGTCCGATGCAGATTTGACGCAGATGATCACCAAGATTGACATGAACGGTGATGGCTACATCGACATTGATGAATTTGGGGCTCTATATGAGACCATAATGGAAGAGCGAGATGAGGAGGAAGACATTAGAGAGGCCTTCAATGTATTTGACCAAAACAGGGACGGATTCATTACAGTAGATGAATTGAAATCCGTCCTGGCATCGCTCGGTCTCAAGCAAGGACGGACAGTTGACGACTGCAAGCGGATGATTAAGAAAGTGGATGCTGATGGAGATGGAAGGGTGAATTTTACAGAGTTTAAGCAGATGATGAAAAGTGGTGGATTTGCTGCATTGAGTTAAACCAGAAAATCGACAAGACCTTAGAGGTTGGAATCTTGTACTATTTAGCAAAGGTCTGAGGTCAGTTCTTAGAATATTCATATTAATTTATATCTAGGANATTTAGCAAAGGTCTCAGGTCAGTTCTTAGAGAATCAGCCAACTTGATGCTAATGTTAATTACTCAATCAAATGAACTTGGAACACTAGATGACAACATCAGAAAACAAAAGACAGAGGGGAAAACACTCATTTTCCAAAATGTTATGTTTGTTCGGATAGAAAGAAGGGACACAGATAAAAGGAGTTTTCATAGGTTTACGACTTGACAATAGTTTGTTATATTTTCTACTTCTTTATTTTAAGTTCTTCTGCTCCTCCCCTAAAGAATCTTGATAGAAAAGCATTACCCCCTAGTCTTTGTGTATACATATTGTGTGGGTTACGATTACCTCCAATAATGTTCAATAGAGACTAGAGAACTAAAGGTTTCTACTGTATCTTTTCTCCTCTATTCTGTTTAACATGTCATGTGAAGAGAAGAATTTCCACTTCTTTCTTCCTATTTGCAAGTTAATGAAGGAAATCCTACCACTTAAATTTCTTCTTTATTAGTATATTACTCTTTAAGCAATCCTTGTTTTAATATCTCCTGAAATCCCAAGAACTCAGTTTCTCACAGAAGCTTTCTCTTGCTTCATTGCGATCTTCTTTATTTCTCATTATCTTCTTTTCTATTTTGTTTTCTGGGTTTTCCAAAACTTCTCCCATCTTACAAGCATGTTTCACTTACCTTTTTATGATTTGGGTACAGAAGTTCATGAATGACAACTAGAAAGCTCTTAATGTTAAATGGACCCTACATTATTATATCCTCCAGTACACTTCAATAGACCCTTAGATTGAAGCCATGTGTTCATGGTCCATTTAAAGGCTTAGATTGAATCATCGTTCCTCTCCTTCTCCGTCAACTTGTAGTTGCCACCATTACTTACTGACCTTTCACAATTCCTCTTTGGTTGATTAAATTATCATCACTCTTTCTATATTACTTTAAAGCACACTAATATCCAATCACAGAAAGTACTACAAAAACACAGGTTGCCTCATTCCCCCACATCTGGAGGTATGGTGGGGGTGGGGATGAATAAGAGCAACCCAATAGTCATCGCCTCATGATGGAAGAACATTTATTGGTAAACATACATAGGGTGGACAGTTGGAAAAAAGCTCTGATTATTAAGGATCAAGATCAATGAATTGTTTCTGTCAAGTATAACTAAAGTATAACTAAACTGAGGGGAATTTGGAGGTGTTCATTCCCCTCTTGATTTAAAGCCACAGAGTAGCGAGATGAGGAGGAAGACATTAGAGAGGCCTTCAATGTATTTGACCAAAACAGGGACGGATTCATTACAGTAGATGAATTGAAATCCGTCCTGGCATCGCTCGGTCTCAAGCAAGGTAGAACTAATAGCAAAGTGGTGTAAAGTTTTGAACAATGAGACACAACAGAGAAAAGTTTAGGGGAAAAATGCTGTTCTAGAAGAATGAAAAATAGATAACATTAAACAACTTGGCCTGACCTCAAATAAATCATTATCTTGAATACATAATAGGGGCAAGGTTTGTGTACATCAACCCTTTCCCAGACCCTCATTTGTGGGATTATACTAAGTATGTTGTTGAATACAGAATAGAGGAACCACCTGCAGCATGTTACAAATCAGTCAGAAAAGTGAGATTAAGGAGTCCACAAGTGCATGATTTTAAGAGTTCGAAGTAAGCATGATGCATGATAAACCAACAGTCAGAAATCAAAATAGATTTTGAGAGCCAAATTAAGTGATCTCACAAAATTTAGCTTGGCAGACAGCATAAAACTTAAAACCTTGGGTTAACTTCTTGATTTTATCAGACTTAACTCTTAAATCCACATGATTAGAACTGTTGCAGCTGAAATCTACTCAAATGGAAGTAAATGAAATGTGTCCATTCTTAGACACTCACATTCAAGAAAAGCTTTCGAGAAATTTAAAGCTGAATTAACATGCCTGCTGAATGAACGATAAACTTAATAGGAAATGGAAGCAAACATCAAGATGAAGGAATCAAAAAACATAATTTATTCACCTCGTGAACTACTCAAAGTTGAATTTCAGGATTTGTACTCATAAGAACATGTATGTTGTAAACCAGTACTGAGAGTTTAATCTTACATAGGCAGATCTCCAACACTTAGGAATTCCATGCCGCTAGTTGCTGCACAAAAGGTCAAAACAAAAATATTTATCTATATACATACAAGGTCAAAATAAAAATATTCACTATTGGTGTACTTCTCTGTCTATAATACCAGTTAACTTTCTCAAAAAAAATATATACAAGGATATAAGCAAGTATCTTAATAATTTGTAAAAAATAATTCTCTAAAGAGAACTTTTAAAAGCATAATACTAGGTAAAATTTCATTATTGGATTTGGTATCACAAATTTTGCATGATAATCCATATAATATAAATTCAGAGCATTAACATACATACTATAAATTTACAACACAAATATTCATGTATTATTATTTAAGCATAAAAATCTATGTATTACTCAAAAAAAAAAAAAAAGAGATCCATGTGTTATGATCCTTGCATAACTAGATCATGGAATTGACGGATCCATATGTTGTACAGATAGATTAATGTTTAGCCTACTCATCTTGATTAAAGTAGATTCTTTTATTAAAATGTTTGGGCCAAAGACGCGTAATTACGATCATGCCCTTCTATTTATAAGTCATTATCCGAGATATGTAACTGCAGACTCAGTCAGGACAATATATCATTTGTGCCTTTGTCTGGCCTGTCACTTGAAATATATCATTTGTTCATTTGTTTGTCTCTCCCAAATCTGCAATATCTATTTTCACTCTTTCCTTTTGATTGTTGCAATGAGTGAATTAGTTTGCGACTCACCTAACTCCCTCACAGTTGTTCTTTCCGCTCTTTTTCTTTTACTTAGTAATGGGATTCTAAATAAACTTGCATCCAGCCTCGCTCTTTACATTAGATTTAATTAGTCTAGCCTTAACCTTTTGCTACCGCCTACCAAGACTTAAAGGTAAGTTCTATAGAATGGTAGTTAAACGAGCAATGTTGTATGGGCCAAAGTATTGACTAATCAAGAATTCACATGTTCAGTATATGAATGTAGTGGAGACGTGGATGCTTAAATGGATGTGTGGACAAATAAGAGGATAAGATTAGGAACGAAGATATTCGGGACAAGGTGGGAATGGCCTCAATTGTGGACAAATGCAAGAAGCGAATCTAAGATGGTTTGGGCCTGCAAAGAGGAGGAAGAGGAACAAGCGCCTCAGTAAGGAGGTGCCAGAGGGCGGCAATGATAGGTCTAAAAAGAAGTAGAAGTAGACCAAGGAAGAATTGGGGAGAGGCGACTATACATGACGTGGAACATCTTTAGCTTACCGAGAATGACCCTAAAAGGAAAGCATGGCCGTCGAGGACTAGGGTAGAGGGTTAGTAGGTAGTCTTGGCAACTTTTGTCTTTCCAGTGGGAGAGTATGCTTCTAGCATAAAGCAATTTGTTTGTTCCTCTTGTACTTATCAATATCAATATGTTAGTCTATTATTATCTTGTTCTCCTAACGTACTACTTTTGTTGTTTCTTTTACTTCGATTATCTTTACTATTTTTGTTGTCAGTACTTTTCATTTCTATAATACTTTCATCATAGCTTTTACTCTTGTATATTTTTTATGAAGGTAACATTAGCTTTACCCTTGTATTTGTCAGAAGTGTTTTTGAAAGCGATTTTCTTGAGATGAGGATCTATTGAAAACATTCTCTTTACCTCGCACGAGGTAGGGATAAGGTTCGGATACACCCCATCCTACCCACATCCCCACCTGTGGGATCACACTTTGTATGTTGTAGGCCTTAAACTTTTGCCGAGACCGAATTGATACTAGAATTTTCTCAAATCTTAAATTCAATCTAATGAATTCTTATGTCATATGTCCTCTATCACTAATAAAAACATGCATGTATGCTCATGAAGGATACAGAATTATCATTTGAATAAAGCCATGACTCAGAAAACATGACAGAGAAACAATTAGAAAGGATAGCAGGAAGGATCTACAGGGCAACAGAATAAGGGTTCTAACTGAAGGAGGTTCCAATGTGGACATATGTTCTTTCTGTAACAGAATAAGGGTTCTAACTGAAGGAGGTTCCGATGTGGACATATGTTCTTTCTTTATTCTACAGAAGATGAAAATCAACACTGACTGGGTCTGACCAACAATGTTTGTGTTCGGGCTTTTGATGTAGACAAAAGGGATAACATTGATAAAATGAGCTCACTCTGACAACCAGAGCCACTGAGTGAGCAATTAATTTCCAAGTGTTGGACATAGATGCCTCTTACAACATGTTCATCGGAAACCCACAAGAAGTTTTAGCCCAGCCCCCCAACACTAACATCCTCTTAGAACTAGACAGATAAATCGAAATGGAGGGCAAGTATATATAAGGTGTCTGTGCTTTATTGAATTCGTGAACCAGGTTCAATCCATTTACTAATTCGCTCCGTCAATTTAATGAGCAGACACTAAAGTAACAAAATGCAAACCTTAGAGACAAGCCGAATGGATCTTCTGGGAAGACTTTGTAGACGTGTTGCACTTCTCAAAATTCTCCCATCATTACCCTGATGAACATTATCAGATTCACCGTCATGCCTCTTTCTCTTCTTCCCTCCATGGGATAATTGCTCCTTCTGCTTCTTCAAAATCTCCCTGCAAGTGTACAAGTCCAAAAACAAATTTTCATCCTTGTGTCAACAGATTCATAATTCACAGCATCTAAATTCAGGAAGATAAATTACTTTGAAGCTTCTGTTCTGATGGCATGGCTGGCCCTTGCCTGTGAAAAGAAAGACATCATGATGTTGACTTGGTTCAGGTTTTCAAGAAAAAAAATATATATACAAAGTATAATGAGACCATCACGAAAACAAATTTCTACATGCTAGGTGATCATTTCTTATCACATGCAAAGAGGATAAATATAAAAAAATAGGCAAGCTGAGAAACAGAAAAGCTGTAAAATATGTAACTTCCACTTAATCAAGCCAATAGTACTCGAATATAATGGTCACACAAACATCAAAGTAGAACTAATACGAATTTGATCAAAACCAAAAAACCCACATTCACTCCCAAATCCTAATTATCTAATTCCTTTCCATTTAAGGCAGCACCACTGCAACAGCAGTGTGATCCACTGTTACATTGACAAACCCCCGCCACAACTGCTGCCATAATATCCACTTCCAGGGTCACATCCACCCCTGTGGCCACCGCTGTTTCACCTTTGCATCTCCCACCTCTAGAGCCTCCAGTGCCCAAATGGTGTCCCTCACCGGAACCACCACCACTAGTTCTGCACAATTGGCATAGGATCAAGGTTTGGGCTTTCATCCTCGCTATCATGCCCCTCATAGCTTGCCCAGTCTTGAAATGCAGCCAAAACCCATAAATTTACCAGTTCAGTGGTCACCACTGATCCTCGGTTTGAGTATTTCACTAATCTGAGCAAAAGTCTTCGCAATGTTTCAATGGTGGCATCCCACGCGAGCCCACAGACACGTGTACTCCACATTGACAGATGACTTCTTTTTTTTTTCTTTCTGGGGACAGAGAGAAAGGGTGGGGTTGGTGAAGGGGGAGAAGGAGGAGAAATCCCAATAGAGTAAGGAGAGCTGCTTAGAACGAACACACTGTTCCAATATTTAATATCATTTCCACAAATTACCAGACCAAGAATAAGCTTATCACAGTGGATATAGCCCTACTAATGAATGTTATGTCACAAGCCAAGAAACATCTCCACAAAAACAAAGAGACGAACTAGCCCTGAATAAAGCTGGTACACTCAGATTGCTAACATGTTGACAAATAAGTGTGATGAGGAAACTACATAAAACATAAGAATATCATTTACATAATCTTAAAAGTTAAAAGTTTAATCATTTGTAGAGCAGAAACTATATTTCAGACTGGTTGGTCATCCCTGATCCCACTACTTAAAAGATATAGACAAGTAATGATAGCTACATACAATCACGTACACAAGGCATAACCTAGATAGCTAAATACACCAGATTAAGCTAAGAGTATATTACCCTGCCAGCAGCAGATGAAGGTGTGTCGTCCAGGAAAATGCTACAGTTATCCTCACAAGAATGAGATAGACTTCTGAGGCTCTCTGCCGCATCAACCAAATTTCTAAGGCAATCATTTCCAGAAGAAGAATATGATGAACGTTGATGATGACTGTGGACTTCTGAAGCCTCTATATCAGTAAAATCAGTTTCTGAAGAGAGATGAGATTGCACTATAAGCTTCTCTGCGACACAACTTCTCTGCCTTTCAGAATTGAGACAACTTACATCACAGTGCCTCGTATTCTGATTATGTTTAATATTTGGCACATCTGCAGGGGAACTGATAGCTATTTTCTCCAACGATGCATGAAAAGATTTACATAGCCTAGCATCTAAGACCTCTGCAGTGTTTTCTGGGTTATAAGCCTCAACATTGAAAATTTTATCAGTCGCTACTGATTTTTTTGAAGCTTGAGCATTGACAGCTTTATTAATAGCCACTGATTTTTTTGAAGCTTTAGATGTATTCAGACCCACACATGTTATCGCTTCCTCCTCCATAGAAGTATTTACATCAGCAATACTCATGCTCTGTACACCACAGATGGTTCTAAATGAAGATGGACTTCCTTTTTTTCCTTCTGAATGAGTAGAAGTTTCTACAGAGCCATCACATGATTTAGGCATTGCTGAAAATCCCAAAGACGCATCATCTGTATTTCCTGTATGACATACAACATCAACAGTACCACATAATCTTGCGGAAGAAACAGTTTGTGCATGGCCACTGTTAAATCTACTATCTGAATCTGTTTTCCAGAAAAATGAACTTGTCATTTGTCTGTTATTCCCTAGGTATTGAATCTCCTGACAGAAACTTTGAAATTTATGATTCTGCAGATTGTGACATACACACACCTTCTTTTCCAATCTTTTAAAAGAATCTGATGGGCTTGAATTCAAGTCAACATAAAGGTTGATTCCGTCTTCTGATGAGACAGAGAACTCAAAAGAAGGTAAACGCATCGACTTAATCTCAGAAATAAATGCATTCTTGGTAAAACTTGTTTGTGGACTGTGAAGTCCTTGATTGAAACCCTTCTCATCACTCTGAGCGATGAATCTTGGAAAAAATAACTCTCCAGTTGTGCTCCTTATGCCAGAAGAATCTAGAATGTTGTACTTGTTGCCTTCAGAAGTTTCTATATCTGATATCTGCATCAAGACAAACTTGTATTTCAGAGATCAATTCAGGGCATCTAAGCACATGATGTAATAAAATACAAACCTTTTTTTTTGAGAATTATGTAATAAAATACAAACCTTATCAAGTAATTTGGAGATGATCCTGCCATGATACAAATTCATAATGAACTCATCACTATGTATCATATGTTCAATCTCACCCTAATTTTCACATTCATTCATCACAAAAGTAAGATTGTCTATAATCAACCCGAAGCCAACATTTACCTTGAAGTGATTGATCAGGGAAGTCAGAAGATTGGGTTTTGTCTTATAAGGAGACAAACCATACTTCTTGCACAATTCTTGAAGCTTTTTCTTGGGCAAGCTGTAAATGGAATTTCCAGTGTCCTTTGTCTTCATCTCTTTGAAGGAAAAACTCTTTGCGGCCTGCATCAAGACATACTGATACTTCAGTGATCAATCCAGGTCATCTACAAAGGTCGTGTAACAACCAAGAAACTTAAATCAGACATTTTCTAAATGATCGTATCAATAATACAATACACAATGAATTCAGTTTCATATATGAGATAATCAATCTCAACCAAATATTCACTTTTATTCACCAAAAAAAATATTTTCTTTAACAGCTACCTTGACGTAAGTGATCAAAGAATTTACAAGATTAGGCTTTGTCTTATAAGGAGATAAACCATGTTTCCTGCACAAATCTTGAAGCTCTTTCTTAGGTAGCCTGCTTATGGAATTTCCACTGTCCTTTGTCTCCATCTCTTTATATAAAAACTCATTTGCTCCCTGCAGCAAGATGAGCTTGTATTTAAGTGGTCAATCCAAGTTGGCTAAGCAGGTTACAAAACAATCGAGAAGCTTGAATAACGCATTTTCAAGATGATCACATCAAGAATACACTTTCCTAATGAATTCATTTTCATTTATCAGATATTTAATGTCACCAAAATATTCACTTTTATTCACCACAAAAATAAGATGGTTACGACATTTACCTTGACATAAGTGACCAGAGAACTCACAAGATTAGGTTTTGTCTTATAAGGAGATAAACCGTGTTTCCTGCACAAAACTTGAAGCTCTTTCTTAGGTAGCCTGCTTATGGAATTTCCACTGTCCTTTGTCTCCATCTCTTTATATAACAGCTCATCTGCTCCCTGCAGCAAGATGAGCTTGTATTTAGTGGTCAATCCAAGTAGGCTAAGCAGGTTCCAAAACAATTGAGAAGCTTCAATAAGGCATTTCAAAGAGGATCACATCAAGAATACACTTTCCTAATAATTCATTTTCATTTATCAGATATTTAAAGTCACAAAATATTCACTTTTATTCACCACAAAAATAAGATTGTTGATTGTTACAACATTTACCTTGACGCAAGTGACCAGAGAACTCACAAGTTCAGGTTTTGTCTTATAAGGAGATAAACCGCGTTTCCTGCACAAATCTTGAAGCTCTTTCTTAGGTAGCCTGCTTATGGAATTTCCACTGTCCTTTGTCTCCATCTCTTTATATAAAAGCTCATCTGCTCCCTGCAGCAAGATGAGCTTGTATTTAAGTGGTCAATCCAAATTGGCTAAGCAGGTTACAAAACAATAGAGAAGCTTGAATAAGGTATTTTCAAGATGATCACATCAAGAATACACTTTCCTAATGAATTCATTTTCATTTATCAGATATTTAAAGTCACCAAAATATTCACTTTTATTCACCACAAAAATAAGATTGTTACGACATTTACCTTGATGCAAGTGACCAAAGAACTCACAAGATTAGGTTTTGTCCTATAAGGAGATAACCCGTGTTTCCTGCACAAATTCCTGAAGTTTTTTCTTGGGTAGACCCGGTAGGCTGCAAATAACATTTCCATTGTCCTTCGTTTCCATTTCTCTGAATGAAAATATAGAAGCATCATGCAGTTGTCCATAGTTGCCTTAACGTTTCTTGAAATGACAACTACAGATTAACAAAGTAAACATAATCTAGGAAAAATAGAAGCTCTTTCTGTCAAGTGAAACAAATTCTCAACTAACTGGAGTGATTATCTCACAATAAATAAATTTCAAGAGACATGGGAGATCCAGATGAAATATCAATGTATTATAACAAACAAAAAGAACAATCTTTTTCTTTGATTTGAACATGAGTAATGTCTAACATTAAGAACAATCTTTTTCTTTGATTTGAACATGAATAATGTCTAACATCTTTTCATCCATTGCATTCTAAGAATCCTCCTGGGAGTATAAGTGTTATTTTTTAGAATATATCTGGTATTTGAATGTATCACAGATAAAAGACAAAGTTCATTCAATTAGTAAATTCTAACTTTAACGGTGTAAATGTTACCATTCAGCATATTCAGATGCTCAACTACACAGAGTTCCCAAAGGAAAAGCACAGTTGGAAACTTGAACAAGTAATAGAGGGATTAACTCTGTCGGTACAATAACACGTGGTACAGGGATTATTTGGCATTAGATCTGCATAACAATCTAGAAAGAGAAAGGTCCAATGCACAAACTTTCTCTCAGATTTCCTTTTTGTCATGCAAATGTACCAATATTACATCCTTGGCAGAAATCGAATTAAACTTCTGAGTGATACTTTCTCCGACCCTTAAGCTTATCCTCTATTCAATCGCTCATTTAAGAGACTTACCAGGGAGAAAAATGAATCTTATAACTCCAGCTGAATCGCTAAATCTCCCAGTAAATGCCAATGTGAGTACTTCCATTAAAGGAAAATATAAGAATAACCAACACAGTTTATGGTTTCCTTTTAACAAGGACAAGAAACACGACTAACACGAGCTAACAAATCGACTCAGAGATCAACACAGCTTTTGTTACAGTTAGAAAACATTATGCTCCACTTAGGAGGAAATAGAAGTTTCTAATTTTTTTATCAATCTTCAATCCCTTCGAATTGCTGAGGTCACAATATACACTCAAAACACAACCACTTCCAAAGATACACACACTCAGAATCAAAAACCAAGCCCAACAGCATTTTTAAACTAGACATGAGTTTTGACTTTTTATTCACCCATTTTGTACTAGAGATACCAAATAAAGTATATGCTAAACGTTTTATAAATCGCTAAAGAACAAAAAGCACCAAAACATACACAAGCTTTGTGCTCGTTACACTTTTCACTTTCCTAACCTTCTCTCCTGGACTTCTCCATGTCATATGCAAACAGGTAGAGCACCCACATAATTTAGAAACTCACAGTTGTAAGGAAGTGCCTTTAGTAACATAACTAATGCAATGGTTTCACTAAGTGGTGACATAATTTACCAATAACCACCTGTACATGAGAAATCAAAAAGAGCAAACCTTATCCACACCCTTCTTTACAAAGTCTAATCGTATCATTTCACCTAATTAAAAATCAAATTCTTTTATCAACGAAATTTCATTAAATCACATCAAGAAGATGCATACAAAAATTACAACAAAAACGGAGTGCCTGCTCCTATACCCCAAAAAAAAAAATTTAGAACAATTACATAGCACCATGCACTACTGGACTTCTAACCAGAATACATTAAACGATCAGTTAACATTCAATTTGAAAGATTGGATTTTTTTAATCTTTTAAGTATGTAAGCACTGTCAAGGTTCAACGGCTTAAAAAAACTAAAAGAAAAGAAGGTCGCTCTACGACAACAACTAAAGCAAAAGCAAATTCAACCTTAACCGATAAGAAGGCTAGTGTATTAGCTAAAGGAAAAGGCTATGGTGATAGACCCCAAAGAAGATACCATTAGGTAAGAGAAAACATCCAGCCTGGGAAAGTCTGTGGTTACGATAATAGGCTTGTAATCCTTTCAAAGAAGACAACAACTCTTCTTCATTTACATGAAAATTGCAATTACAGTTAAGGGAAGTCTTTATTTATTTAATTTTTGGTAACCATCGGGTTATGGCAAAGTTTGAAAGCAGTTGAACAATTGTTATATATCAAGAAGCCAAAAACAGTTCAGGTTTTGTCATTCGCTTCAATCAAAAGAAGCCACCATAGTAGTTCTAACTTAGCAGATCAACATCTGAATATAAGGCAAGTAAATTAACAGGTTAATTTCTCACATGATTCCAATTTATTTTAACAAACAAAGTTACTTTCTGAGATAATCAGATAATAACTAAGTTGAGTGACTATCTGAGAAATCAGCGCACAAATTAACTATTAACAAAGAGAAAAAGACAATATTGTTGTATTCAAAATTCAAATCACGCAAAGCGCCAAAACGATCTCTTGACCACATATAGACATTACTTATCAGAAATATGAGTATTCCAATGTTGACTAATAATAGCTTGAAGAAATGCAACTCCTCTTTTTCATTTTCATCAAACATTGCAATTACAGCTAAGGGAAGTTTTTAACTCTTTACCTTTGCTAACCATCACATTTTATGGCATAGTTCAAATAAGCCATTGAACAAGTACCATATAACAAAGAAGCCAAAAAGAAGTTAAGATTTGGTAGTTGAAGCCACCATTCATTAGGTCTAAATTTACCAGGTTAACATCCGAGAATTAAGTTCGCTCTTTTTGCTCTCTTTCTTTTCCTTTCCTTTTCCATATCTAGTTCATTCTGCTTATCGATTTTTAAGACGAGGGTTCCCAGGAAACAGTCTCTCTACCTCTATGAGGTAGTGGTAAGATCTGCATACATTTTCCCCTCCCCAGACCCCACTTGTGGGATTCCGCTGGGTATGTTGTCGTTGTTGTAACATCCTAGAATAAGGCAAGTAAATTAAACGGCTAATTTCTCACATAGTCAATCAACTAACGCTTATATTCATATAAATCCTTCTTCCTTCAACCAATAGTGATAATCTTATAAAATCATCTCCTTTCTTATCCCTAGTAATTCTTTTTAAATAAAGAAAAAAGGTACATTAACTATCTGAAATAATCAATACTCCATAATTAAGTGAACAACTCAGAAATCAACTCATAAATCAACTATTTTAATAACAAAGAGAAAGAGACTAAAATTGTCCTAACTCGAAATTCAAATTCCAAAAGCGCCAAAAATCAAATCTACACAAGCATAACACAAAACTCCTCCAGAAACTAGTCATTTTGAGCTAACATCTCTATATACGACTGGAAAATGAGTTTTTCAGCTGAAAAAGAGAAGCTCCAGAGAAAAGCTTTTCTCCAGGGTTAGCAAAACAGGGAAACAGAGAGAGTTTCGGATTTGTTACCTTGTTATCAAAAATGGAGAGGGAACCAGCGACAAAATCCGATTTCGTGAGCTGAGAAGCTTCTAGAAAATGGAGCCGAAGAAGAAGCTGACCTATGGCGAACAACTCTCGGTCGGTAGGGTCATGTAGACTAGACCCGGGACCTTCGGATTAGGATAAAGTAAAACATCTTTTTTATCAACACGATTGTGATATAGTGGTAAAAGTGTTTTACTCTTAAGCAGAAGTTTCGAGTTCAAACTTAAGAATAAATAAAAAAAATTATTGAAAATATCACCTCCAAATAAACTTTGCAATGCATAATTTAAATTTAATCGTGACTTCATATGCTCCAAACATCGAGTGAGAAATAAAAAAATAAAATCCCTTTTTTAAGTTTGAAAATGCCACTTTTGCTTGCAACATTTTCAAAGTGAACCTTAATTTTGAAAAAGCAACAAGTTTCAAAATCTGAAATGTCATATAAAAAAAAGGTAGTACGTAGTTAATTTTACTCATTTATATTGTTTAGTTTATTATATAATATATATTCATGAATATCACGATAATGTATAAAAAATATAATTCATCGTATAAATATACGAATATACATTATTGAAACTTTCTCACTTTGAAATTGTTAGCATTTACATTGACGATAATTTTTGTAACTAAATTTTTTGAATTTTTAAATTCCTAATGATTAGTTTTTACTTTTTTATTTTAGTATTCTATATAAGTTTAAGTGTCTTCATTTTATCAAATTTCAATCAAAAAAATTGAGTATTAGCAGGTATGGCTATGGATAATGTAAATAGGTTTTTTGTAATTGTCGAAACAATTGCAGATGAAATTCAAGAGCACTATATGTAAATCTCTCGATCAGTTAAAGTTTTACTATGTAAGTTAGTTGTTTTGGGTTTCTTCATGTGTACAATACTTGTTTCTGTTAAATAATTTTATACTTTAAAAAAGATGGAGTAAAAATAATATAAAATAATTAGTGAACTCTTGGAAAAGGGATACTTACGAAATTTTAAAATTTTGTTTAGGCTTGCAAAGAGTATTAATTATAGGTATAAAATGAAAACAAAAATATTTAATTCTATTTTGATTTAGTAAGTGAAAAAATAATTTGGGACATATATTAAATAAATGGTCAACTTATACGGGGTGGGGAAATAGTACTCCTTTCTTTATTTGTTTTACCTTCTTTTTTAGTTTATTTTAAAAACATCGTCATTTTCTATGATTAGTAATTCTTTACCTCAATACCCTGCCACCTCTATTCCTAAATATGCTTGTCATACTTGTTAAAGTTAGATGCCCTCTACAAAAATAAAAGTAACTTGGACAAAAAAAAGAAATGGCTTAAAAAAAAAAGTGAATGGATAAATTTTTTTCTGTCGATAACCCCAGACTAATTAATCAAATATTGATTAATATGTAATTGATTGAACAATACTTGCAATGGCTCTTTTGCTCCGAGGGAAAGCTCATACTACCTCGGGGGGAGGGCATCTCCCAACACATTCCCCTATAATTAATCTACCATAGGAGCTTTCTTTTAACAATCCCTTATTTGGTACGTCATGAAATCACAAAGTAAATTTGTTCTATTCAATATTTGTATGAGGGGTAAAAGATCAAAAGTTGATTTAAAGTATAAGCAATTTAATTTAAAGTATAAGTGACTTGGTTTATCGATTTAAAGTATTCGCGATTTGGTTTAAGCCAGAACTCATACTAGGATAACTTGGCATAAAGCTTATTTTCCCTCAACAATTCTCAATTGCTTTTCATGTTCTTTTCTGTTCTTGGAATAGATTAATATATCATCAACAAATACAGTAATAAAAAGATCCAAATATGGCTTGAAACATCACATTCATTAGGCTCATGAAAACATCAAGAGCATTCATAAGTGCAAAAGACATTATCAGAAATTCATAGTGCACATACCTTGTTCCAAAAGCAGTCTTTGGCATGTATGCCGTTCGTATTTTCAACTGGTGATAATCGGACTCCAAATCAATTTTGTAGAAGACACAAGCACCCTGCAATTGTTGAATAAGTCATCAATGCGAAGAAAATGATACCCATTCTTAATAATCACCCTATTCAGCTATCTATATAGTCTATACATGTGCGAAGACTACCATCTTTCTTATTCACAGAGAGAATTGGAGCACCCTAAGGAGCAACACTCTATCTAATAAAATATTTACTGAACAACTCTTGAAGTCGGACTTTCAACTCTCTTAAGTCAACCTACGAAACAAACATCAACTAGCTTGAAATATCTTTTTTAAGTATAAGGTAAGACATTATTTTTACCTTATAAAATGAAAAATAATAAAAATAAGTTATTGATGATACTTTAGTTGTTCATCTTCGTTAGTTTCGATGATGTTCAATCATTTTGACATTAATAAAGACATCACCATTTGTTGATTCACATTGTATTTCGTTTTCATCTATAATTATTTACTCAATTTTTTAAAAATAAATATTTATATTATATAATAAAGAGAAAAGTATTAAAAACACACTCGAACTTATCAAGAATTATTAGTTTCGTCCCTAAACTATTGATAGGCTTAAAAATACCCCTCAACTTGGTGAAGTAAGCTTAAATACGCCCTTGAACTTGACACGAATTATTAGTTTCGTCCCTAAACTATTGATAACATTAAAAATACTCGTCAACTTAGCAAAGTAAGTTTAAATACACCCTCGAACTTGACACGAATTATTAGTTTCGTTCCTAAACTATTGATATGCTTAAAAACACCTCCCCCTCCCCTTCCCAGCTTCATGTTTCTGTAACTTATTAAATTTTGTTTGAAATTTTGTAGAGTTTCATTCGTTGCCATATTTTAACCCACACCCCCCTCTCTCAGCTTCATGTTTCTGTAACTTATTAAATTTTGATTTGAAATTTTGTAGAACTTCATTCGCTGCCATATTTTTACAATCCCAAAATCTTCTTACAAGATTGTCATATTCCGACCATGAAATTTTTAACATTTTCGGAAGTCCACATTGACAAAAAATAATCATAAACAAAATAGGAAAAGAAAGAGAATCAAGCAATTAAAAATGAGAATTGGAAAAAAAATTGCTTCGAGGTCGCCATTAATGAAAGAAACGTTAAATGAGAAGAAGAAGGGTATTCAAGTAGTTTGATCATTAAAAGTTGCACAAAAAAAGGCTGATGTGATTTTTTTTAACTCTTCACGCACTTTAAATGAATTGTACTCACTTGTTATGTCATGTGGCATGCGGAGGGGTGTATCTAATCCCAGTCCGACAAGTTGAGGGGTGTTTTTAAGTCCATCAATAGTTTAGGGACAAAACTAATAATTTGTGTCAAGTTCAAGAGTGTATTTAAGCTTGGTTCGCCAAGTTGAGAGATGTTTTTAAGCTTATCGATAGTTTAAGGACGAAACTAATAATTCGTGACAAATTTGAGGGTGTTTTTAATACTTCTCTCTATAATAAAAACATGAACTATATTACTTCTCATACACGTACAATGATGAGTGAAAAATCTTTTTATTAAAAGTATGAACGCTCTAACTTGAATATTAAATTACTATAATATCATTTTGTATGCCTCCAATACAGATCCCCTTTTAGATTTTTAAAAAATGATGCTTAAATTATATCAACACGTATACACATGCAATGCACGTGGAACGAATCTAATAAACACAAAAAGAGAAGAAAAAATTCAAAAAAAATCAAATAAAGAATCTTATTAAAAAAATAAATAAATTAGTATATCATAAGATATTTTCTCAATCGTTTTTCATGCCCTCTCTAGGCCCTTTAGCTGGCCTTTGTAGAAATACCAAATTGAAAAATTTGAAGTTCCAAAAAAGACAACAAAATTTTGTCAATCACAATTGCCACCAAACCAAGCTTCAAAGTAGTCTCACTAGTTGGATTTTTAAAATTTTATAATCCAAGTGCATCATTTGAATTTTATTTTCTTTATCATGGTGTGAAAATAATGATACGAAAAAATGATTTGTTGTTAGCAATTTTGATCTTCTTGTTACGATATTTAATGGGTTAATTGATAATTTGATAGTAAATTAAATAATTTTTTATATATATTATTTTGTATATAAAGTCTGTAACTTAGGGTTCACTTTTGTATTTTTATTTTTAATTGTATCAAACTTTCAGTTATTTTATCATGTGACACTATTTATTTTGAGCAAAATGTAATATATCAATTCATGTGAAATAGATAATTTTTAATAAAAAAATTATGAAACAATGTAGTTTTTATTTTTTTAAAAATATATTTTTAATGTTTCGTTAATTTAGAAGTCGATATTTTTTTTATTTGGTAAATAAAAGGACGTGGGAGATTTTTATAAATATAAATATAAATATAAAATGAATAGAAAAGAGAACATTAATACTAGGAACTATAAATAAATCTGTAATGTAAGAAAGAGTAAATTCAACATCTTCAATCTTTTGTCCTTGGTTTTCTCGAAATCAATATAGAAGAATTTTCTAAACATTTAATAATAGCTTCATTTTTTTTATCGTCAATACATTAGATTATTTTCGTCGAGATTTATTTCGACACTTCATCGTAAATAAATTGAGTAAAATATTTAAACTTCTCTCTAACTTATAGATGTTCAATAATATAATTAGTACTCATGAAATCATTTTTATAAACATGATGATAATCCTAATGTTAGATGGAGAAGGATTTTGATGTTTCCTTAATTAATTTAGAATCCAAAATCCTCAACATAGGGAAAAAAAAAAGTGGGAAATTTTATTTTAATATGACAATCCTTATAAGATTAGGAAAAGGAAGATATGCATAAGTTTTTTTTTTCACGATTTTTTTTTACAATTTTTTTTATATGTCGATTTTAGTTTTTTTAATTTGATAAGTGGGGAGATTTTATTTTAATATCCTCTTGACGGTATCATATTTTGGGCAAATTCCCTGCCGAGCTTATAAATTACTCTCTCCATTTTTATTTTAGTTTTCAAAATTTTATTTTTGAAAATATTTTTTTTATCATATTGCTATGAGATAAATTATAATAAATAGTATTTTTTTTATAATAATTTTTGAATATATAAATTTTTATTTTAAAATATTAAATTAATTTAATCTAATTTAACTTTAAAAAATTGATCAAATAGACTTCCAAAAAATGTAACATGACAACTAAAATGGGATAGAGGGAGTATTTAGCAATTGAATTTAAATTAAATTAGTATCCTTTCGTTTCAAGTCATCGTTTGTAATTTTTTTACACATTTTTAAAACAAAAAAATTAATTAGAAAGTTTTTTTAATACTATTTTACCGTTTTAAGGTATCCTCTATTTCAAAATAATTGATTTGTTGGAATTTTTTTTTGGTGTTCAGAATAATTGAATTGTTCACAATTCAAGATAGATGTTAAATTTTTTTAAATTTTACCCTTTATTAATTAATATTTTATTGACTTAATAATTAATAATTATTACTAATATTTTGTAGTTCGAAAAGGGCACAAATGGAAAATATGGCTAATTTATGTTTTTATTTTTTTCTTAAGACATGCGTTATATTTCAATAATTCAATTATTTTGAAACTAAGGAAGTATATATTTACTCTTATGAGGTATATGTAGTAATCATGAACAATTATTATTAAAGATAAAATAAAAACTAATTAATTTTGTCTTATAATTTTAAAATAATAAATAATTTAAAATAATTATTTTTTTTTAAATCATAATAAATAATTTGAGACGGAGAAAGTATAGTTTAACAGCATGTGAGGTGAACATTTCAAGGCTAACACCATGGCTTAGGGAGGACGAAAGCATGAGATTAAACTTAAATAGAGTACTTTTAGTTCTTGTAATAATTTAATAAACAAAAGGGGAAGTCATTATAATTAAGGAAAAATTATGTGGATAAATAAAAATATATTAGTTATTTAGTTAATATAGCTATATCTTGAATTAATTATGGCTCGCAGCAAATATTTAGCTGTAATTACAGTTTTAAGTTTTGTATAATTCACGTTATTTATATAAACAATGTGCATGATTATACAAAAATTGTGCGTGAATAAAATTAACATATAGCAAAATATACAAACATCATAAATTGTATAACGACTTATATAAATGTCGTACACGAATCGTATATGTTATACAAAAACTGCACGTTGTAACAAACATACACAAATGCTGCACAAATTATATAAATGTTGTTATAACTATAGTTACAAAATGCATGTAATTACTCAAACTATAGTTATAAAATATAATCAAGATATTTTTGAGTGGTTACATGCGAAAATTCCTCATTAATTAATTGTAAGGGAGAAACTTATAAAAGGAAAGAAAAAGACACATTACCATATTTTTTAGAAATTTTATAAACAAACCATTATCGTAAATTTGAATTTTCTTTTTGAGTAATGAATAATCATAACTACCTTTGCTTGTGAAATAAAACATAACAAGGAAAGCTAGCAAAGAAGAGAAATAATTTTTTTTTTTTAAATTCGCATATAGCCAGTCAATTTTTTAATAATTATTCTTTATAGCTATAATTTTAGTAATTACATTGCTTAATTATAGATATAACAATATTTGTATAGTTCGTACAGGATTTATATACGTTTGTATAATTTACAGTTTTTGTATAATGTTTATATATTTTGCTATACAATTTGATTCGCGCACAATTTTTGTATAATTGTGCACAATGTTTGTATAAATCGCATGAATAAACTGTAATTATAGCTAAATATATACCGCCAACCATAATTAATTTAAAGTATAGCTATATTAGCTAATTAACTAATATATATTTCTTTATTCGCTTAATTTAGTCATAAAAAAATCTAAGTATATTATGCCTTTTATTTAGGTGTTAATGTTAAAGTAGACTTTGACTATTGATTGCTTCGATTGAATCATTTTGCTAGATATTCACATTTCACATGCATGTTTACGATCCAAGAAATTAAGATTATTTTTTTATTATGCAAATTGTTAAATTAAAAAAAAATGTTTCAAGGACAAAGAATAATTTTTAAAAAAAATTACAAGTTAAACCTCGTATGTTGTAGGACTAGGTAAAATAATGGAATGAGATTATCTATACACAAAATATAATTGTTAATTAAAGTTTCAATACTTTGGAAAACTCATTAATTAGATCTTTAAAAAACTAATATTTGTTCTCAAGAAGAAAAGATTGATATCTTTATTTATTTTTTATTTTTCATTCGATAAATAATTTTTGTGTTAAAGCTCAGTTAAGTTTAAATTTATGTCGAGAATTTTTATATTCATTGAGAAAGTGAGATGAAGTGTAAAACGTTATTGAAGTAACATAATTTTATACTTAGTTAACTTGAACTCAACTACGACTCGAAATCGGTGCATGCATACTCAAATCTCAAAAGACTCTTTACCATTTCTCCCACATCTTGGCTCTCAAACCCAAAAGATTTTATAATATATGCATATATGATATACATATATACGCCCAATTTAAAGGCCCCTAATTAATATATTTAATTAAAAAAGCCTCCCTAATACAATGATATAGAATATATTAAATAGGCATTTGAACATGTATTTCACTTTAAAAAATATTAAAATTTGTGATTTATATTATTTTTTTTAACTTGAAAAATTGATTAGAACTTGTTTTTCAAAGTTGAAAAACTCAACTCCAAATTGGAGTGAAATTGACTACAATGTATAATCAAACAGATCTCGAATATCCCACAAATACTTAGGTATCCATAAAAGATTAAATTGAGCTCAAGGAGGTCAAAATCATTTTATATTAAGGAAATATGCTATTAACGATCCTCGGATTATGAAAAAATCTAAGGAGAAAAATATCAAAGGAGAAACAGATTTATACCTATATTATTTATGAATAAAATTATATTTCTTCGAAATAAAAAAATAGATAGTAGCTTTTTGAATGAAAAAAAGTTTTAAAAAATTGTATGTCCAAACGAGACTAAGCAAAATTACTAGATTCGAGTGAACTCATAATTCTAACATCATATCCGCCCCGATTAAAATAAAATTTGTGAACTATAAAACTCATAAAGTACAATACCAAAACTATATATTCTAAAATTACACAACAAAACTCATTCTGCACAAAAGAATTGTTGACAAAAACAAGAAATCCGTAATTATAAATACACACACTCAATATCCTTAGAATTACTACATCCAATACTTTGGATAGATTATTATTAAGTAAAATAATTATGTATAATCACGCAAACCACCAAATAATGGTTTGTTTATTCATAATACGAACTTAGTTAATTAATAATAATTATAAATTGCCTAACCTTAATTAATTAGGCGTAATCACACAACCCATAAAAGCAATATCCACCAGTCATGCACCTGTTGTTGCAATATCCACAATGCCTTTTATCAAATGACAAATTTACACATTCACCCCTACAACAAGTCTCGGTAAACGGACATTTTTTCTTGCACGCACCACAATTATGGTCATCGTACGATAAATCAATACATTTGTTGTTGCAACAAGTTGTGTTCTTCCCTCCAATTTCAAGAGCGCTACAAATTTCATTGTCCTTGTGGCAATGATCGGCTGCTCTAGGGTTCTTAGGTTTTTCTTGTTCCGCGAGAAAACGACTTGTTATTGATGTCCTCTTCAATGTGGGAATTGATGTTTTCTCCACCTTTGTATTTTCGATTTTTTCAGTGGTTTGAGTGGTGGTAGTGGTGATGATGGCTATGGCGAGGGTCATCGCGATCGCGAGGGAGATCAAGATTTTCATCACCTTCATCTTTTGGAGAAGGTGAAATGTGCGTTGAGGTGCTCGATTTTGTTATTTTTGTTTGAGGGGGTATGGGAAAAGAAAGAGTGAAATGTTTGAGAGACTTGATGAAGGGCTACTTATATATACATATACTCCCTAGCTCCCAACACATTTTATATTGAAATATTTAAGTGAAGGAATGAAGTAAAAAAGGAAAGGAGTTTTAGAGAAGAAATTCAAGATTTAAATTTATCCAAACTTTAAGTTAACATTTAATAATAACTATCTATATAATTTCAAAATAATCTTTTTACCTCACAAAAGATAGGAGTAACGTACTGAAAAGGTATTTGAATTGACTTTTTTTAAAAGTAGTTTATAATTTTGGATTTTGACCTTTTTTTTTTCTTTTTGCACTTTTTCAGCTTTCATTTGTGAGATTTCACTGGATATGTTGTTGTTGTTTGCACTTTTTCAGCTTTAAAAATGTGTTAAAAGCAGTTTTTGTGATATACCCAAACATTTTCAAAATTTTTAAAAGTACTTAAAAGTCAAAATTCATTAAAAATAAACCAATTCAAACGCGCATAATAGACGAAATTGTGGAATCACACTAAATTTGTTATTATTGTTATATATACATATACATAACTTAAACAAAAGTTATTGAATTCCTCCGAACTGATTGTTTTGCATTTTGTGGATCCACTATATTATCTTTTAACGTATCATTTTAAACATATGCATGAAATGATTTATTTATTTTTAACTTTAAAAGCATGTTACTAAAATTTTTATAATGTTACATCTTATGAATATGAAAAACTATTAATTTTATTATAATAAATCAAGGGATCGTCAATATATCGAGGAATTAGTCGTGTCATTATATATTGTATTATTATTGATCGTCACTTATTTTGTTATTTGTATTGTATTTATGAGTTTCCAATTCCTTTCCATTATAGTCGTTCTATATCTAGTATTTTTCTACTTTTTGAGCTGATATATTTGAGTTGAGGGTCTTCTGAAAACATTCTTTCTATCTCTATGAAATAATGGTAAGGTCTGTGTATATTTTATCCTCTCAAGACGTTACTTTGTAGGATTTCACTGAATATATTGTTTTTATAATTATTGAAGAGATGACTGATACGTGAAATGGGATAAACAAGAACATCATTTTATGAATATGAATTTAACTATCTCACCTTTTATATAGGTTAATTATCTTTCAAATAAAGTACACAACATGATATTTGTTGCAACAAATAAAAATTTCACATTGTAGATATTTTTTTTACATAAATATATATTAGTCAAACACAACTATACTTTAATTTATCGTGAAATAAGTTGGGGGTTGACTTTTGAAAGAGCTGGCGGAATGTGAAGAAGCAGCAAGCAATAAACTTAGGAAATAATTGAAGAAACAATTAAGGATTAATTTATTAATAATCAATAGTAGTACCTTTGCTTGCTAGAAAAAATGTCGACTTGAAACAGCTTATGTACATGTATGGTTTTGCATGTTTTAAAATGAATTTAATTAATAGTTGTAATTAGGGTTGCGTTGGTCTGATTTTGAAATTTATCGATTTAATTTATCAATTATCGTTTTGTAGATATGCTAAATTATTATAGAACCATTAAGATATTGACTAATCGGTTATTGATTATCGATTTTCTTTTGGTTTTCCATTCGGTGTCCACATTGGAGCCCAACTATATCTGGATTCGTGTCGTATAGGATCCCATTTTGGGGGAAGCACTCCCTGCCAAGGATTTTTTTATTCCCAGGCTCGAACCCGAGACCTCTGGTTACGGGAGGAGCAGCCCCATCCTCTGCACCACATCCTTTGGTGGTGGTTTGATTATCAATTTAACCATTAAGATTTGACAAAAAATTTTTTTTTATTGAAAATTACTTAGAGTAAATGTGACAAAGCAAATGAATCATACACATGATTTGACAAATGCTCAAAATCAAACACTATCACATTGTAAAATAATTGAGAGTTTGAGACAGTAAAAAAATAAAACTATGAAACTATTAATGGTTTTATATATCAAGTAGTACAAATATAATTATCCAATTTATTATCGAATTATCGGTTAATCCGTTAAGAAAAAACCTAAAATAGTTAAGAACAGATAACTCAATAATTTTTTAAAAAAATTAAACAATTACCGAAACTGCTAAATCAATAACCCGTTATTGATAAATCAATACTTTTTTTTATTCGGTTCATCGATTTCGACTCGATTTTAACCAACCCTAATAGTAATATCAGGTCATCGTACGATAAATCAATACATTTGTTGTTGCAACAAGTTGTGTTCTTCCCTCCAATTTCAAGAGCGCTACAAATTTCATTGTCCTTGTGGCAATGATCGGCTGTTTTTTTTCGCTCATGAAGTTTAATTTATATATGTCTATATAGGCATTGTTGTCTTTAACTTGAAGATTCTAGCTAGTTTACTTCATTAATTAAGTTGCTTGGATAGTAGACTCTAATTAAAGTAGTTAAAGGAAAATTAATCACACATCTAAATAATTAGGAGTGTACATTATTTTCCACTGTTGCACAATTTTAATTGTTACACAAGTAAAAGAAAGTCATGTTTTTGCGAGGTCTTTGAAGGAAGATGCATATTTTTAAGGTTCTTGAAGAGTCATACTTACATAATTATGCATACAATAAAAAATATTATTTTAATATCGATTGATAGACAAATTTTTTTCAAAGAAAAATCAACATATGAATGCACAAATAAAACCTTTCTTAGGTTTTTTGACGTTACTCGATTATTAAGAGAAGAATGCAAACTTGGAGCCAATAAAAGATGAGTCGTCTAGATTCAAGCAAGCTACTCCAATAAGCAAATATGTTGTCACTTCATTAAGATGGTTATTGAATTCTTGAAATGTCAATCGATAATCTTAAAAAACACTTTAATAATGATAGTAATCGATATCAAATAGTGTACTCAACAACTTTTATGTCAAGATTTTTCACAAATGCTATCGTCTATGCAAGTTTTGACATGGCAAACATGGGTGCCCAATAATGCTTATGGCAGATGAGATTTTAGTGTTCACGTATTGATTTGACTTCATAAATGAAATTAAGTGTGTTGTAATTAGAAATAGATATGCATTTCTTCTAGAGAATCTATTAATTTGTTCTCGTGTAACTAGAAAAGATTTTTTAATTTAAAAGAAAGTTAAAATATAGGATATTCATTCAGAAGTTTTCTCTATATAATGACAAATAATAAAATCATCAAAGATTTGATATTTTTGAACTTTGTCTATAATTCACTTAAGGCTCGAAAAATAAGAAGAAGACGTAGTGTACGAACGAAATATAAGAGGTCATAATATTTGGCCTCTTAAATTAGTGATTAATATTAGAAAGTGGGTATTTATCAATTGGGAAAATACACAAAATAGACTTAGTTTGAGATTATTTACCTTTAATAAATTAAATACAAGCTATTTTATCCTTAATGGATCCATAACCCAAAGTATTACCTTCTTACCTCACTTATCCCTTCTCATTTTGCCCTGACATCATGCTGAAGTCATGCCAATATCAGCATAAATACTATAAAATATACTTTGGTGGTATATATATACTATACCGATATCATATAGAATAAGTTCAATCTTTTGAAATACTTTGGCGATATATTGATACCCAATTAGTATCATATAAGATTATGTTATTTTTTTTAACAAATAAATTAAAAAATTGTTAAACTCTAAATTAGTAGAAAATATATTAATTGTGATACTCCATCGGTATATTTATACCACATCGGTATTGTATAGGACTAGAAAATTATTAATTAAACTCTAAATTAGTAGAAAAAATATTCTTATGATACCCCATCGGTGTATTGATACCCTATCGGTATCATATAATTATTGAGCTTTTTTTTTAATAAATAAAATAATTAAGATAAAATTATTAAAGTTATAAACTTCTTTATTAAATTCTAAATTAGTAGAAAATATATTTTTTGTGATATTTTATTGGGTTATCGGTTTACCCAATAACTCAATAATAAAAATTGATATCGAATCGATAACCCAATAATTTTTTTTTTCAAAATTATTAAAAACTCGATAACTTAATAATTCAATAACAATAAATTAATAATATTTTTATCAATTTAATTTATTGGTCAATTTAATTTTTGCACGCGGTAATTGTTGTGATACTTTTTCCATAGTTTATCCCTTGTTGGGTCTTGGGTGGGCAATAAGCAGTACAACCCAAATTCTAATTTCGGACCCATATTACAGTCAGATTTTTTTGCTCCATACCAGTCTCTACCTCGGTCGCCGGCACCGGAAGTTGTTGCATCTCTCTCACGGCGAACATAAAGTACCCTAATCTCTTCCTATTTCAATTCAAATTGCGTGTTGTTGCAATACTCTGTTTCTGCTTCCATACTCCGGCCTTGTTTGCGCATTAATGTCATCAAATTTTTCTGCTTTTGGTGTGTTGATGTTATGTATGTATGTAATTTTAGGTGTAAATGATTTACCGGGGAATTCGAAGGGAGAAACTGAGATAGGTATTTTTGAAACCTGAGAAAAAATGATAGTGGTGTTGTTGTTGGAACAGAGAAAGGTCGGAGTTGATTAAATTTTCGATAAATGATAATGCCTCAGTTGTAGCTAGATGACTTTTTTTTCCCCTTCTGAAGCCATTTTGTTTTGAACATTTTCAGAGAATGAGAGTATTTTGGGAAATTTTGAGAGCATATGCGAAATGAGACTTGAGAGTTTCAGGGAAGGGAAGATTGGGTAATGGATATAAGAGGAGCACCAATTCTAAACAAATATATTTACAAAAGTATGAGAGAACTTAAGATTATTTCATGAATTATTAATCTCACTAGTCAGATGCTGATGGCTCAAATGACTGAAGACTAGATATCTACAATTGATTAAACTTTCACAAATTCAATTCATATATCTAATTTGGATTTAAGTTAACACTGTAATTAGTCTATGGGATAACCACTATGTAGCAAAGAACATAAATCATGTTTGAACAAATATATTTCAAAAATCAATATCTCGCATAAACTCTTACTCAAAATTGATATTAGTAAATAAACCTTAATCAATATAAAATTTAACTCCTATTCATGTGCCATGTAAAATGGATAATATGGGCCTGACCAGTTCTTACGGACCCACTTTTACCTGTATTGAAATGGATGGGGTGAGTTATAACCTGTTTTCAATCCAATCAAACATAACCCACCCTTTGCCACCACTATGCAGTATATTTGTGTTGTGTATGCATATCTGGTTTTGGCTACTTTTTGTTTGTCGTCCTTAAATAAGTTAACAAGTCCACACATTGCTGTATGATGTGCAGTTGCATAACTTGTAATTGTATGAATCATCCTTAATTGTAATATGAGTTCTTTTATTTTAAAAAATGAAGGGTATTGAAAAATGTTCTTTATTTGATGTAACACAGTTTCAATACCATTATTCATCACTATAGATTACTGTATAACTGTACTTTTGAGCTGGGTGAGTACCATTACTATGTCTCTTTTGATGTCGGATAATTCATTGCTGCAACCACTTTTTGCAGTTGTTTGGAGACTTTTGCCGGTGCAAGTGAGCAATTGTCCAAACTTTGTGATAGATCACTGAGATGGTCAGTATTTCCAGCTGGCGCTCAGATCTATTTACAGGTTCCATTTTCCATTACACATATTTAATTTGCTTCTTTGTGGTTTCAATTAATACAACTTTGTGAATCTCCTAAAAATCAATTTACATCAGGTGTCCTCTGCCCCAAAATTGGTGGAGTCTATCCAAGACTACCGTCCCATATTAGGAGTTACAAGAGGAGCTCACTCAAAAATCATGATTGCATTTTGCCCATGTCTAGAAAGGTTTGTTTAATTTTTCCTCTTTTCTTATTTAGCAGTATTAGTTGGTATTTTAGTAGTATCTTATTCTTCTATTTTTACTATCACTTGTTTTTTTCAGTTGCTTTGTTCATCTTGTTATTTTGCTGTTGTTATTTTCCTTTCAATACTGCTTTGATTGCGCTTCCTTTGAGTCTAACGTCTTCCAGAAACAACCTCTCTACCCTACAAAGGTAGGGGTAAGTTCTGTTGCACATCCAACCGTCCCAAATCCCACTTATGGTATTACACTCGGTATATTGTTGTTATGATAATACATATTGGAATTTGGTATTCACAGGGTCCTGGTCGAAGCATTTCACATTTATCTTTTGCTGGTCATGCTGTCAAATGTGCTTCATTTGTAGAAAGAAACTATCAGTCTAGTGTCAATGATGACGAGGATCCATTTTTGATAAATGCTACAAAGCAAGCTATCTGGTACGTTAATTACAGATGTGTTTGTGTAAACTAGAGCATCAGCACGACACACTTTCTGCAAGTAAAACAGTATAGGTTGTGAGAGAAAATATCAACTTACCTGATGTTTAGACCTTTTCTTTTTACCAATATCAACTTTCTGGAGCTACAAGCTCCTCAATCCCTATATCAAATCAATTATTTCTTCAATTTCCATCGAAATAGGTCTTGAAATCTTGTTTATATGAGATTTCTTTTTGAAGAAATTTGGTATTGGATTTGATGACTTCATTTTATTGGTTGATTCATGAATCAATATCGTCCATCTTGATTTGATGACTTGAGTTTTTACTAGTTTCTCCAATATTTTCTCCTTGGTTCGGATATTATAAGATTCTCTAGTAATGTGAATTGTGAAAATTTAACTATATAAAGTGTTTTTGATGATGTATTGATACCATTCTGAAATTCCATTTGTTAATGACGCAGCGCTGTAAAATCTATACTACAATTCTTGGCTGAGCAGCCAAGTCAGCTGAAATACATAGAATGGCCTGGATTTCAAAGCACGGTTAGTATGTAAAACCTTTTCTTTCTATTCTGTAATTATTTTCCCTTCTTTTGTGTGTATGTGGCCAATACAATGTGCTATTAATGTGTGTTAGACCAAGTTGTTATCATTCTGTGTATTTGTTGCACTGGATTAACCAGTTCTCAATTACATTTGGCTTGTTACATCAGGATACCCAACTCTTTGTCATCAAATAAAATGAAAAATGCTAAATATAGTTAATGGCCTTCATTGGGCTAGTTGTTGAGCTTGACATGTGGAGGCAATGTAACTTATGTTTTAGATTCAATACAATAATAGGAAATGCTCTTGTACGATTCCAAGTACATCTTCATAACCCACTTCAAACACCAAAATTAAGGGCCATGAGATGGCCAAGGGTGGGGCCAAGTGGACAAGGCAATCATGGACAGTACATGCCTGAGGTAAGCATCCAAGGGAGCGAGAGGCATGCTTGAGTGTTCCTAGTGTATGTCCTGTTTCTTCGATATGTGTGAATTTTTTGTTTCTTTCCACGACTTGTCCCTTAGTGTATACGACTTTCTGCTTTGCACCTGTCCTAATTCCTTTTAGGCTTGCCACCTAATCTATGTACCATTTTTCAGCTTGCGTCCTATCTATTTCTTTTATATTCACATTCAAAATGGAATAATACTGTTCTCCCAATTTTTTCAAAACTGTTTTATGTCCACTTCACTAACTTTGTAATCTCTCTTAATCCTGATTTGATCCCGATTTAATTACAATAGTTGATTTTCCAAATCCTTTGGAAATTCACGCCTCATCAGAAATTCATCATCGTTTTATTCAGAGGTATTTCTATGTTCACAAGTACGTAATCGACCTAAAAAACAGAACATTTTCATAATTTTAATTGCGAATTCCTTGAAGGACACGTCTTTAAAAAGAGTTGAGATGCATGTCATTCTTTGAAGCCGTAGTGCCATAGCAAGGTAAGACACACACAAGAAGTTTGGTACATCAACAAGGTGGTATTGGGCATGTGTAAAGGTTTAGAATTATTTATGGAGTGCAGGAGGGTACATAAAGAATATGAGCCAGAGGATTTTATGGGCTCACAAGGCGTTAAGTGCACAAGATGAGGCATTAGAAAGTTGTAGAGGGCTCAAAAGGGTACTAGGATGTATACCATGGACAAAAGAGGTTGGCTGGAGTTAAAGTTGGACATTAGTAAAGGTGTAGAGAAGGAAACACTGTCTACTACTTTACCGAGATGCTCATCTTGTTTGAGGCAGGCCTCTTTGATTTGACTCATTGAAGCAGGAGCTTGTCACTTGCTGATACAGTCGCTTACTATATGCTCATGCAGTCACTTACAATACGATCATGCAGTAGCTTATCACCTTCCCTTTTATTTGTCATCTTATCTCTTAGTTGCTATCTTTATCTTCAAGGTGTAATCCTTATCTCTTAGTTTTATCGTTATCTTTTAGTAGGATTTTAGTTCCACATTGGTTGGTGAATATCTTTCCTTAGCTTTTGTAAGCCTATATAAAGGCACCCTTAAGCCTTGATGCAAATCATCTTGAATTTGAGTAAATCTTTTATATAAAGTTTTGAGCTTTAGTTTGCTTCTTTTAAAAGAGTGTGTTTCGTCTTAAGAAGTAAGTGAGTTATCCGTGGAAATAGCCAACCAAGGTGGCCTCATTTTTTTTCGCTATTGTGTCATTGTGGGGTTCCTAACCTCACTAATATTGGCACACTTCCGACGTTCTGGCATCACTCATAGGATAGAGGCCATTAAGCATAACCATTCAACACTTGCATCTCATGCTTGTGGAGATTAATGATTTCAAGGGTGAGATAACATGGATGTTTAACACGGATCAGGGGATCAATAAGCACAAGTACACACCTTGGAGGCCTATGTGATGGTACATGCTGCCAAATGCCATGCATGCACATTACTTAGGTGTGGAATAGTATTTGTAGTTTCCTAAATGATGGATGAGAGTGAAGTGTGCATTTTTCAATATACCTGACACATCTCACCATACTTTGACAGAGAAGGAAGCATGCTAACATGGAGAAGGGCATATGCCAAACAGAGACCTAAGAGCAATTCAAGAAGTAGCTTAAGATATGGATGTATTTAGTAAACATGGCATAGAGGCACTATGTAAGTTGATGGGCACAATTTAGGAGTACGTCAAGGAGTTAGTCACTCTAATGTACCATATTCCTAGAATGTTGATTAGGAGGATCTCCTATATCACTTTGAGGATGACATGCTAATTTGGGCCGAGTTGGAGGTTACATCGTGATCAAGTAATCGACATAGACGAGTTGTTGTGTTGGTTGCAAATGAGAGAATACTAGTCCAAGGAGGAGGTTAAAGCGTCCATATTTTGGGTGATGTGATAAAATTTGAGATCATATGCAAGAAAGCGAGAGTGATGGCTATCGGCCAGTCATAAGGGACAGTACTCCGAGATGAAAATACAAGACCAGCCCGATCATTTTTGTGTCGAAGTGAATTTTTGCTTCATATCCAAGGGTGCCTCGTTTGTTCAAGGACTTTTTCGAACTTGGTAGTCTCTCAGTGCAGTTTTAAGGAAGCACGAGGGTAAAGGTCAATGGGAAGGGAGGATATGCATCTATGAAGGATGCAACTACTTTGATTAATCAAGCTTGTGGATTCTAAGGAGGTTGATGACAACTACATGAGGCATAGTAAGGAGTATTTGTGCCTAGGGTGAGAACATTAGGTTGAGGAGTGGCATGAGAACAAACATGCAATTTTTCGCGTGGCACACTGTTCACAAGGTGGCTAGTGATGGAGCCGAGAAGAATAAGGAAGCCATTGAACGGAAGATCATGGAAGCGTAGTTGGCACACACCATGCTGTTTGTCCAAATAGAGGTTGCCATTTGGGAAGATACATAATGTAAGGTTACCGTAGGAAGTGCAAGGCCCATGCTTTAGGCAAGCACCCAAGCAGGGAATGACACCTAGGGGGAGGGGGGTATAGTGCCCCAGTGAGATGAGGCACGTGGCAGTGTCTGGAAGCATCTAAAGTGCATAAGTAAAATGGGCCAAGTGCTGGTGCTCTAAGAAGTTTTCCAAACGCACCAGAGGTGCTAGACAGGGCCATGGTGATCAAGGGTATGGCTAACTGTAGGGCCTCTTCATCTGATCATAGGGGCTTGTGGAGGAATCTTTGAGGACTCATATATAAGTCTCGCACTAGCCATAACCAACAAGTTAGCGAGTTAGAGTCATACAAGAGAGTCTAGGCAAAAGCGTAGTGAACGTACTCACTAAGCCTTGTACGAAAGATTTGTGTCACTGTCCACATTATTTTCCAACAATACTTAGGATCAATCTTCTTGATTTATAGCCTTCTTCGCCTTGCACTAGAGTGTCAAGTTTATCCAGCATGTATAAAAGTTTCCTACCATCATTGGGCTGTGCATAGTTTAGGTTTAAGTTATTCAATGAGTCTACTTATCACACTAAAAGGAAGTGCTAGAGTGAGTCAGAGCCACCGTCTGGAAAAGGTCTAAGCTAGGTCTGTTATGAGACGGTGTCTACCAGATGAGGTAATTAGGTTAGGTGCCTCATGTGAGCTTAGATTGTATCAGGTCTGTGATAACATGTTCTCCTTTGTCTTCTTCAAGCTGGGGTCAGGTTGGGGTGACGTAACTCCTCAAGGAAAGGGACTAACTTAGAGTTTTGCTTGCTAGTGATTCCGCGGTAATTCCACTTTAGTTTCAAATGAAAAAGGCAAGTTATGACCTATGAAGTAAAGTTCACATTTCTTCAGTTTTATCTTAATTGCTGTTAAGTTATATAGTGTCCCATATCTATTATAAAAGAGCATCCAAAGGATCAATAAACATCATCGTCACTCACCCGTTATCTCAAGGTTTTAGAGCCAACCTCTGGCTGGCTCATTTTTACTCTTGTTTATGGGTACATATCTACTATTTGTTGTAATTTTAAGTGGATTTTACACAACTTTATGCTCGTGGTGAGACTACTGTGTTAAGATGAACCCGATAACATCAAGCTACAACCGCCCCTCTGTTGAATTAAATACCGTTGTCTCAGGTTGGGCAAATATCAAGTAAAGGCAATCATGAAATAGTGAAGATTGAGTTGAATTATCAAGAAAGTGAATGAAACCAACCACACATTGGTTTTGTGCCACATATTGACACATGCTATTAAAACTAGTTCTAGTTTGGTGATTCTGAGACGAAAACTACAGAATTGGTAATTTTAATGTTCCTTTTATCTTGTCAAAAAGAAGAATTAGTAATTTGAATGCTACTTTTGTCCATACCTTTCTGCTAGTTTCTACTTTTCTGATTCTAGTATAAACATTGAGAAGCAGTGGTCGCTTCTCGAAACCCATCTATTGTTGGCTTTCATTTTGCTAATGATTGTTCATTCTTCATTTAACCACTGTGTTGTGTGGCAGCATTGTGGTACTTTCTGTTATTCTGAAGGGAGATAATGTCACCTGCTGGTGCATTTAACCCCTGAATTGAATCATTATGCTGTTGGTTTTAGTAAATTTCTTTCAGTGTGTTAATATCCAAGTCTACCTGAAAATGGCTGGAGCGGTAGCTTTTCAAATAGATGGGTTTTGGATAAGTGTGGCGCCTTTTGAAGTTTCTGCACTGCTGTATTTCGAATTTCAGAAGTTAATTGTTGGAAATCATCTTATGTCAAACAATATCCATTTTGTTTGATGGGACATATTATTACCCCAATTTATTTGTTCTTGAGGCTCTGCTATGTGCTAAATATGATGTTTATTTGCACTGATTTGCTTGACTCATAAATTAAGCATAGTTTTGCAGAGTGTTCATCTCTTTTCTTAAAGGTCGTGATCAATACATGAGCAAAACTAACCCTTTCTCAACTTGCTGCAGCTGAAGACTGCAACTCTGGCTCTTGTTCTAGTTGGACTGTTTATCATTGCTTTATCAGCGGTTGATTCTGCATTGTCTTACATGTTGGCTCTATTTCTGCGAAGGACAGCATGATTCAAGGAATAAGACTGATTTTCTCGTGTCAGGCGAAGTCAACTCATGCTAATGGTGCTCCATGTATTTTTTTTCCTTCTGGCATAAGGCTATGCCCAGAAATACAAGATTGGCCTGACTTGAGCATCATGAGACTTGCAGCTTCTTGAGCATCTGCCGAATATATCACCACAAAGAAGACCATTATGAGAGTATCGCGTTATATTACCTCCAGAATTAGTGCTATATATAGGGTGGTATGACCAGATTGTACATCTATGTCGATTTGTGTTGATACAGTGGATGTTGATTACTTATTAGTAAACTTTCTTAATCTGATGATGGACATGTTAAACATGTTGATGGTTCTCTTGACTAGTTCTTTGCATCATGCTTACTAGAGTTGTCTTCTCTTCTTGAAGTGAGAATATAGCAGGTGGTCGCCTCAACTTATACATCAATTAATATAAGAGAGAACTGTTGAAAATATTCCTGAACTTAGCATAAATTATTAGTTTCATTCTCGAACTATTGACAACTTTAAAAACACTCTTCTACTTTACTAAATAAACTTAAATACACCCCCAATCTATCCAATCTACTACATGATATAGCAAGTGATTTCAAATTCTTGTATAAGCATGAGAATCTTGATGAAAAACCGAGAGAAGTGTTGAACGCACCTCTAAACTTGGTGAGAATTTAGGAGTGTATTGTTTTTCATCTTACAAGATCACAAATGTATTTACGTTCTAGTCAAGTATAAAAATGTTTTTAAAAACTGTCAATAATTCAGAGATGAAACTAATAATTCGCGCCAAATTTGTGGGTGTTTTCAATACTTGTCTCTTAATATAAATATTGTGGCAAAGCACCCAAGAACATGACTTGATGGTCAATAAAATACCATAATATTAGGTGATTTTTTCCTTTAATTGATATCAGTTACTCCCCTATCCCATTTAGTTTAATTTGTAAGGCAATGCACATGTATTAAGAAAAATATTATCTTGTAGAATATATAAAACTTTAATAAAATAAAGAACAAACGTGACAAAAGTTTTAAATATTCATCTCAAATTTTAAACAATTCAACTATTTTGAACATCAATTTTTTTTAAAAAAATTAAGTTAATTCGAGACGGAAGGAGCAAAAGGTTACCCTAGAGAGTAAAAGCATGTATGTACACTTGTCCTAATAATTAAAGACGTAAATGCATTAACTACCACAAAAATAAGAAACAAAAAGTTTCTCCATATCCTTATCCAATGGCCTTCCTTGTACATGTTCCTTCCTCTTTGTCCATTGACATTGTTAATTAGCCATGAAAGTCCTAATTAACATATTCATAATGTCCATAATATTATACACTAATTGCCAAGCAATTACTACTAACCCCCACCCAATAATCTTGATACCAGGAGCTGGTGGAAACCAATTAGAAGCAAGATTAACTTCAGAGTACAAGTCTACAAGCTTGTTGTGCAACAAATGGTATCCACTAAAAAAAGATAATGAAGGTTGGTTTAGGATATGGTTTGATCCAAGTTCACTTTTGGGACCTTTTACAAAGTGCTTTAATCAAAGGATGAAGCTTTATTATCAAACACAATTAGATGATTATTATAATGCTCCTGGTGTTCAAACAAGGATTACAAATTTTGGTTCTACTAAGTCACTTCTTAATCTTGATCCTTATCTACCGTAAGTTCTTGATACTCTCTTCATTTCATATTTTTTACTTGTTCAGTAATGACTTGGCACGGAGTAATTAGAATGATAATTTTACGAATATAATAAACATATTATTTTGAAAAATGCATTGAGAAATGACTATAGTAGGAACTAAGAGATAAATTCTCTCTTGGTTTTACGGACTGGACAAGTAAAAATGGACATTTATTTTTTACTCATTCAGTTCACTTTTACTTGTCCAATACGTCTCTTCGAAAGTAATGATTATATCAGGATTTTACCATAATGCTCATATATTACTCATTTCGTCTGCTTTTACTTGTTCAGCAATGATTCGACACATTTTTAAGGAGCGATAACTAGAATGATAATTTTACCAATATAATAAACAATAATCTCTACTTAGGTAATGGTAAGGTCTGCGTACATTCTGTCCTACCCAGACTCCACTTGTGGGATTTCACTGGGTATGTTGTTGTAATAAACAATAATGTTTTGGAAAATGCATTGGGGAAATGACTATAGTTGATAAAAAGGGTAAATTAGGAACTAAGAGGTAAATTTTCTCTTGGTTTACCAAACTGGACAATTAAAAATGGACATTTATTTTTTCTCATTCAATTCACGTTTACTTGTCCACTTTGAACTTTCCACGCCTCTTAGAAAATAATGATTATATGAGAGTTGTACCATTATGCTGATATTCATTGATGTTTAGTATTATGTATTGAAAAGAATTTGAAAGATAAGTAGTCAATGCTAAAGCAAGATATGAAAAAAATAATTGTTTTTTCTTGATATGTTGAAAATGACAAGCTAATATCATACGTTATCAGTATGGCGTTTGTTAACGCCATACTGATAACATATAATTCAAGAAATTTCAGTCTGTGTCAACTAGTAATTCAAAAATTCCATTTTTTTAAAACATGTATGTACTAACATTGCATGTTTAGGAAAGTTTCTGCATATATGGAGACAGTTGTGAAGGCTTTGGAAGAACTAGGCTATAGAGATGGCGAAAATCTGTTTGGTGCACCATACGATTTTCGTTATGGTTTAGCTGCAGAAGGTCATCCTAGTCGTGTTGGTTCGAAATTTCTCAAGGACTTGAAAGAACTGATAGAAAATGCAAGCAATTCAAATGGAGGTAAACCTGTTATTCTTGTTTCACATAGCTTGGGAGGTTTATATGTCAACCAACTACTCGTTCGGAATCCGAAATCCTGGTGCCAAAAGTACATCAAACACTTGATAGCATTGTCCACACCTTGGGGAGGAACAGTTGTGCAAATGCTCACTTTTGCTTCTGGTTACACACTTGGATTGCCTTTAGTTAATCCATTACTTGTTAGGGAAGAACAGAGGAGTTCTGAAAGTAATATGTGGCTTTTGCCTTCTCCAAAAGTGTTTAACACCACAACATCACTTGTAGTTACACCAAATGTTGCATACTCAGCTCATGATATCCCGAAATTCCTTGAGGATATCGGGTTTCCTCAAGGGGTTTTGCCTTACACATCGCGTATTCTTCCCCTGGTTGATACTAGTAGTACTTTCCCTGATGATATAGTGCCTATCACTTGCATAGTTGGCTGTGGGGTTGAGACTCCAGAGTCGTTGTTGTATGGAGATGGCGATTTTGATAAGTCGCCTGAGATTGTGTATGGGGACGGAGATGGAACTGTTAATATGGTAAGCTTGTTGAGTCTTGAATCAAATAAGAGTACAAATCAACACCTTAAAGTCATCAAGTTACAAGGAGTTTCACATACAAGTATATTAACAGATGAAATTGCACTTGAGAAAATCCTTGAAGAGGTTTCTTTTGTTAACTCTGACATTTCACTAGTTGCAAAAGCTTGATCGCGATTCTGTACTCACATGTGAACATATGAACGTAGCTGTATCTGCAATATGTGCGGAAGAAGACATAAAGATGTTGTATTGTTGGGCTGGTATTTTTCATGTAAAGTTCGTCTTTTGTTGATCTTCGAGGTGTGTGTGATAGCCAAATATTAACAGACAGACACCCTAACTGAGCCGATTTCAATCAACTAGTTGTTTGAAGTCACCCTACAATCAGATGTTTGGATAGTGAGGTATACTCCGCGAGGAGACAAAGGGGTGGATCTTCTCTTGTCATTTGACCCCTTTTTCTGTGTGACAAGAATGTTCAGTGTCAATCTCTCAATTGTCATCATCTGGGGATGGCAAAGCGAGGATTTTCACCACGAGGAATCAAAAATATAAAGAAGTTTGGACACGAAGAAGTGTGTTCCACTTCATCATGTGTTCAGGTGCTCAATAGGAACATGTTGTAGTTCAAGTGTCTCAGTGAAATATACTGACAAATTTAAACGACTTTCGATGTATTCCACCATAAAAAAAATGATGATATCAGATGCTTCATTCTGATGATTACTCTTTATTACTTGAAATAACAGGCTGCAACTTATAAACTACATATATTGGAAACTAGGAAAAAAAGGTAAGCCCGGTGCAGTACAGCTCCTGCTATGCGCAGAGTCCGAGGAACCTATTGAGAACTAGGAAAATATATAAAAATGCAATAGCAATATGTCAACTAATTTAGGTCTCCTCCATGACATTCTGAAGCTGCCCTCTGTCCACCACATAGCTGCAAGCCCTTTGGACAAATGAGACAATTGTGTTCAAAACTTCCCTGAACCCCTTCTAAACTCCTGTTGAGCTCTCGAGGCACCGATCCCTGTAGGTTATTATATTCCAAGTTGAGACTTCTCCACGAAAACCCGAGTCTTGACCAATATTCCTCTGGAATCTCACCCGAAAACTGGTTATGTCCAAGGTTTATTTCAGTTAAGTTTGGGTAAGTAATCAAGTTCACAGGCAAATGACCATGTAGACGATTAGCATGCACGTCTAACGTGTGAAGCTGTGATTCTTTATCAGAGAATTCCACCACTTCCAGCCCTGTGAACCGGTTTACTGAAACATTTGCGTGACTTAAATCAGGTAAAATGAAGATCCCTTTGTTAATTCCTCCTGAAAATCTGTTGTCACTCAGGTCTAATGTTCTGAGATGTCTAAGTTTATGTACTAAAGTAATGTGTCCTGAGAGCAAATTGTGGCCTAGTGATAGTGTTTTGATCTTCAATGGAAGTTGTGGCAAATTCCCATAAATTTGGTTATTGGAAATGTCAAATGAAGATAGTTTCCATAAACCATTAAGTTGAGGGATTTTTCCTGTCAATTCATTGTTAGACAGGTCTAATCGCGTCAAACTTCTAAGTGATGTAATTGACGAAGGGATTGAACCAGACAGTCTATTATTCGATACATCAAGAACTTCGAGGTTTGTGAGGACACCAATGTTGTTAACAAGACTACCTGAGAAAAAATTCTCATAAAGTTGAAGACTTGTGAGTTTCCTCAAGTTAGTTATGCTCTCTGGCACTGGTCCTCTAAACTTGTTCCTGCCTAGATTCAGAGAGACTAGTTCTGTTAAGTTCCCGATAGACGATGTCAAGAACCCCTCGAGTCCATCACCTTCTAGATCAATTTCCATTACACGGCTCGTGGCATTGGTGTCCACTAAATCAGGAACTGTGCAAAGAACTCCCAAGAAACTTGCCCCCGTCGTCTCACAAGGGTCTAATTTGAAGTCCCAACTACTGAGGAAGGAGTCTGAGGTTATCGAAAAAGGGTCTATCGACGTCTTGATGGCTACTAGAACTTGAATATCAGATTGCAATGTTGTTGCATTGACAAAACATGAAAGTGTATATATGAAACTTATGTATAGATAGGAAAAGAAAATGGGGTTAACTAATCTTGCCATTTTGTTTTAGAGAACTTTTTGAGTGATGGAAATTTATCTTGTTAAAGCTTCCCTTATATGAAGTTGTGAAAATTTTAGGTAAGTCATGGAAAAAGTGATCATTTTTTTTTTTTTTGTGTAGTGACATGCAAAATGGATCCTTGGAATTAGGAGATGGAAAAGTAAGTGCTTTTAAAGTTGATTGATCATTGCAAAGTTGTGAAAATAAGTATAGAAGGGGAAGGCTCCCTCCGAAACAAGTTGTGTTCGACTATCTGAATGTTGTTCCATTTATGCTTCACAAAAAATCTTTAAAAGATATCATCATAGTAGCAGATCGAACTAAAAGAAAAAAACTTGTCTTACTAAGAAGGATATGATTACTTAATTGATGTTTCAAAATTTAATGTTGGTTCATTAGAACCATATCTAAAAGTAACATTCAAAACTATCATTAAGAGAAAAACAGAAATTCCTGCTTGTACAAAATAAATTCAGACGTTTCTTTCCTCCCCATATGAATTAGTCAGAACAAGACCAAATTATAAAGCAAGATTTTCTTAGTAATAGTCAACAAATTGAAATTCATTTATCATAAATATTTTTTTCTTCCATTTGGACCGATTTCAACAATCATTTTAGTTACTTTAATAAGTGCAATTGTTGTAGCTTATCAATAATAATCTAATTTCTCGAAAAGAATCAATTGAAGTCCTCAAATTATTTTGCTAGAGCAAACATACTTTCCCCAAGTATTGGTAGATTTGAATTGTATTTACTCTTTTTATATTTAATCATCAGAAAAATTCATCTGAGATTATTTCAACAAATAGCAAAATTGTAGCTAGATACTATGATTGCTTGAGATCATTGACAATAATTTTGTTTTGACAAAATAAAATATTTTACATATGACTTATCTAATACTTGATGAGCAAGTATTATCTTTTCTTTGTCCTAAAGTTTTCACTTTCATTATGTTATAACATTTATTTTTTCATTCTTTCACATATAAATAATCAAATGTCTTCATCAATGAGAAATACCAATGGAAAACAATCACCAAAGAAATTTCTTTTTTTTTTTAAATATTTTATTACCAAATAGAAGTTTACAGCTCAAAAAAGAAGAAAAAACAAAAAGAAACTAAGCGTAGATAACACAATTAATAACTTCCGCCTCCCAAACATCAACCAACGAGTTTGGATAGTAGTTCAAGTTCACCAGGTATTTAATTAAGTTCATTTTGAGACAACCTTTGAAATATATATCTTGAATTATTCTCTTCACAAGGACCGATACATCTCTTCTTTCCAATTGTCTAGTTAGTTTTGTAGGATTTATACGTTATTGATTCTTATAGAAGACTCGTTTAACTATGAGAATTAGAGCATTTTATACGGGTAAAATAGTTTTTTAGATAGTGTCTATTATAATTCAAGCATTATTTATATCTGTTAGTTAAAATATTATTATAGTAATATTTATTTTAATTTCAAATTTCAAGATTATTATTTTGATGATTATAATATTATATTTACCCTTATAGCCCAATGTAATTGACTTTATATTACATGTTAGGGACAATTGTAATTGCAAATAAAATGTTTCTTTTTTATATACCATAGGAATTTATTCCTTCTCAAAAATGTGTTTTCCTCTTTTGTTTACGTTATTAATATCTACAATTGGGGGAAATTTGACTCATTCTTGAAAAATTTCTAACTTCTTTCTATTTCCCTCATAAATTTAGGAAAATCTTTTTAAATTTTATTAATTAAATTTCTTCTAGAAAAAATATTATATTTTAGGGATATTATTTTTACCTAATATTTTCTATGTTCCCCTTATATTTAGTATAAAACCAGGAAAGAGTAAGCAAACCTGTTAGTAGTTGGAGAAAAACCAATAAATCTTGGCATAAATAACGTTATGTTTATAATATTTCTCCTAAATCCAACTTATAAATACATCTTGTATATTCATCACTGATTGTGGCACAGTTAGGGTTTAAAAAAGTGAAATATTCTAATCCGTCTACAAGTTTTCTTTTTAAGATCAAGTGAGTATAATTCAGATCACGATCGACAATAGATACGAATATTTCCATCTAGTAGTGCAATTTTTGATAATTGTGGAACTTTAGTGGTTCTTGTTCCTCCCTTTAACGTATGGATTATAGAAAATAAATTAGCTTTATTTTATTAATGAAATTTCATGATTCATCTGTTTGTTTTGATTAGGTTAATCAAGAATGGTTTGGAGCAATTATCTGTGTAATTATTGTGCAAGATTCATTCAACCCTATTATTATGGTGACTTAGTGTAAGCTACTTTTATTTTCTTGAAAAATTGTTCTTTTTTTATTTTTTTTTTATGTATTTTGAATTTAATTCATGATTAATTGTTAATGTTTTTTCCCCTTGACATTGTAGATGTTGTAATTTGTGTGGAAAAGTCCTTGACGAAGACAATTATGTTAAAACTATGGCTAGACAGGTTTGTCTTTTTACCCAAATTATTGGTTCGATTGATTTGATCAATTAAGTTTATTGTGCTTTTAGTATCCAGTCATTTAAGTTATACTCGAATTATTGAATAAAGTCGCTTTCTTTCTTTGTTGTAATTACAATAATATCTTTGTGCATGTAGAATAAGAAAACTGATCCCGCAATAAAGAAAATCTACGAAGAAATGGTTGAGAAAGACTTGAAGTATGGAGAGGGTTCAAATTACACAAATATAGAAGAAGAATGTGAGTAAGATCCAATTTTATCATTAGGATGAACGAATCGTAGAGATATATTTTTATGAATTAATTTTACCATTTCAAAATTTGAATATCGATTTTTTCAAGAATCTCAATGGTGTGTTTGGTTTGAATTTGATTCATCAGGTAATTCAAAAAGAGTTTGGTGTAATCATTGTGTGAAATCAATCAGTCAACCCCAATATTTTGCTGACAAAATGTGAGCTCTTCATTTATCTCCGCTGTCATGTCAATTTAAAAATTATATACAAATAATATTTGTCATTAAAATAAATATAATATTTATATAAATAAAATTAAATAAATATTATCAATCTGATGGAATAGTTTAATCTATTATGAACAGGCAAAGATGAGAAAAATAATTCAGTTACTTATGTTATAGAGATATGTTAATAGCTTATGAATACATAAAATAATAATTTTGAGTTAAATAGTTAGGAGTTAAATAATTAATTGATTAAAATTTAATTTTAAAAGAGACTCCTAAAAATAAAAGTAGTAGTTTAATGTTTCAACCTAATTTTAATTTTTTTTTACTTTTAAAATTTGCTATATTATATATATTTATTAATAAAATATTTGATAATCAAATTTAGTAAATTTCAAAGTCTTAAATATTAGAAATATGACCATAATTATTTATATGGAAAAGTTCTAAATCAAAAGTGAATTCTAAATATAAAGAAATTCTAATTCAAACGTGAATCTTGAAACTAAATAAATAAAAAATAAAATAATAAATTAAAAAAATAGTGAAAAGATGATTTTGTCTAAAACAACATATTTTAATGAAGGAAAAAAAGTTCAAACAATATTTCTAAAGAGTAAGGACCTTCATGTTTTTAACATGATATAGATTATCATTCTATTTTTTTTTTTAATAATGTATTAAATTAAATATTGAACAAATAAAAATAGATAGATAAATTATACTCTGTTATGATTTATTCTAAATGCTTTTTTTTTTTACTTCACATTCTAGATGTTGTTCCAACTGTGGAAAAATCCTCCTTGAAGATAATTTTCATTTTATGGCACAAGAGGTTTGACTTAATTTGATGCAATTCCTTATGAATTTATTTTATAACTCTTTTACTACACACAAGATTTAAGGTCTAAAATAATTTTTGATATTTGTGTATGTAACTTGTAAATCATTTTATTTAGAGAAAATAACAATTAGCTTTACTCATATACTTATTCTCCACATATTCAATATAGTCTAACTAAAATCCAAATGAGAAGTATTGAAAAAATTTCTGAACTTGGCACAAGTTCTTAATTTCATTCTCGAATTATTGGTAGTCTTAAAAACGCTTCTTTATTTGACTAATTAAATTTAAATATACCTCTAATTTGCCACTAGTGTTGAAAATACTGCTTAACTTGAAAAGAATTTAGGAGTGTATTTTATTTATGTAGAAAAAATTGAAATGTATTTAAGTTCAGTTAGCCAAATAAACGAGTATTTTTAATACTGTTAATAGCTCAAAAATAAAATTAATAATTCTCATTAAATTTAAGAGTGTTCTTAGTACTTATCTCAAAATGTAATATAGAAGTGGTTACATACGATTAGCAAAGCATGACCTTATTTTGGAGCATCAGAGTTTGTATATAGAAAATAATTAAATAATTGTTGAAAAATTAGAAATAGTCAATTTCTTTTATTGTTAATAGTGTTGAATTTTATATTTGTCACTTATGAAGCATAGTATCAATTGAATTTGTTAAAAATACAGGTGATATCTGCGACTCCAAAGTAAAGTGGAAATATGGTTGATACACGTGATGATTTCTATATGCAGAGTATGAAAATTGATCCTGCAATAAAGAAAATTTATGAAAAACATTTAAAAATACGACGAGAATGCATATCGCGAAAAGTAGAAGAATATGATAATGATATATTTTATGATTATAATTACTTTTGAAATAAACAATGTATTAGTTGTGATCAATTTGGATTGCAACAAAGTTGAGATATTCATTTGATATCAATTATCTCCCATATATGTTTGTTATGGTGTTACTAAAGGGATACACACTTATTACGAAAATTTAATAAATTGTTGGATGTCGTTCTCACAAAAACATATTATTTGATTTGAAATAAATATAAATCTCATGCATCATAAAAAATAAACTTCAATTATCATTTTATCAAAATAATAATAAATCTAACAAATTCATATAACACGTTCTAAATTTTTATATATGTCTATGTTTAGTCATACATAACTAAAATACATGTTAAAATTAATTGAAATTTTAGTCATGTATATCTAAATAGAGAAGCGGGGAAAAAAACATGGACTTTTTTCTATAAAAAATTTACTTAATATGATATATCTGCTCAAAATAAAATATAAAACAGATATTAATTAAATGAAACGATCAAAATAAAACACACTATAATTTTTTGGAATAATTACCTAATTATACTTCATTATTTATCATATTTTCTATTATTCTCATTCATTATAAAAAATTTCAAAAATCTTTTGTTTTCAGAGGCGGATCTAGGAATTCAAAAACATGGATGCACCATTTAAAAAAGAGACAAAATAGTGTTGTTGGCTGAGATCAAACCCTCAACCTTCGTGCTAGAAGAGAGCCCTTGGACCAGTGAACCAACTTGTCATTTCAATATTGGGTTCCTTTAGTTGATATTTAATATATTCTTTAAGTATTATACAAGTAATATACTGAATTTAGTCGATGACCACGAGTTCTCCTGACCCAAATTTTACACATAAATTCGCCCTTGTTTCTTTTCATCTGAATACATTAATTCAATAATCCGAATACACTAATTTAGTAATCGGAATACATTAATTTGGATTCTTAAATTATCTCTATGTTTAATGTATCATACTTTAAATGTCACCTATTGATACTTTAAAATCCTAATTTTGTATCCAAAACTCAATAAGTGTATCCGAATTGTTGAATTTAT
>DF357601.1:102540-117611 GCA_000787875.1 Solanum virginianum
CATTACTTTAGCGAGCCTATACAATTTCTTTTCCCCACCTTTATCACTTAGCTCATCATAAATGCGCTCAAACGCAGCTGACTTCGCATTTATTCATTTATTTTAGTTTTATATGTTTGCAAGTTCAAAACACATCCTCCATTATAACCGAAGTAAACTTCCCTCTGTCTTTATTCGACCAAGAATATTGTCCCATACTCTTATATCCAAAATGCTGTATCATCTTTCATATTAAGACAATTGCAGTTTGTCAATTTTTTCCTGCTTTGAATAGGTGATATGTTCACAGAGGAGCAGAATGAATTGGTTGAATCGGCGGCAGAGATGTTGTATGGTTTGATTCATGTTCGGTACATTTTGACTAGCAAGGGAATAGCCGCTATGGTAATTGCTTGTCCATTCTCTTGTATACTTTCATGTTTCCTTCTTTTGATGTTTCATTTTACTATGTAACATTTAATCTGTCCATGAGATGGTGGTGCGTAATATCTGGGACAAACCTTTCAGTTGGAGAAGTACAAAAACTACGACTTTGGAAGATGCCCACGAGTTTACTGCAGTGGACAGCCTTGTCTTCCTGTTGGTCAATCAGATATTCCACGTGCAAGTACTGTAAAAATATACTGTCCGAAGTGTGAAGACATCTATTACCCTCGATCAAAGTACCAAGGCAGTATCCTTTTCTGCTACTACTTTTTGATTCTCTCTCTCTCTCTCTCTCTCTCTCTCTCTCTCTATCTATCTATCTATCTACAAATATAATAGAATAGAGAAAATATTTTAATACTTCTGACATCATTTTCGCCCTTTCTGAGCAATCTCCTATTTTTGCATTCCATGAGGTCAAAAAACTGTGTGTGTGTGTGCGCGCGCGCAACCCCCTTCCCCCCCTCCTTCCTCCCTCCTCCCTCCCCAACACACATCTAAATCGCTTATCAATTTGATTTTTGAGATTAGGTCTGTTCGTAGATAGCATATTGCTCTTTGTTTGCTTGCTTGAGTAGGCATATTTCTATCCTTGGATATGATTTCTTTAACCGGTCAAGATATTGATGGAGCTTACTTTGGGACAACATTTCCTCACCTCTTCTTGATGACTTATGGACACCTCAAGCCGCAAAAACCAACACAGAACTTCACCCCCAGGGTGTTTGGTTTCAAGATCCACAAGACTTGACAGTGAAGTCAAGTTATGATGTTGTGAACAAATCAAATTTTCTGGCAGTAATGATTCTTGCCAGGTAGCTTTGATGTACAATTGGTCATGGTAAAGACAGGTGAAACAGAGGAGTTGACGGTAACTATGAAACATTGTTTTTCATTGATGAAAGGCAACTTGGCCAATCTGTCTGGTGAAATGTGCCCGAAACATCACCATGACAACATTTGTAAGCTTGTTTCATCACACCAGTTTGAGAATTGATTTATATTTCCTCCTTATCTTTTCGTCGCCCTCTAATGATCCTTTTAATCTGTCGCCCGTATTTACTGCTACCATTTTCTACTCATCAGGATTATATGCTAGGTTACATCACCCTTCTTTCTGGGACAATTTCCAGTTGTAATGATGTCTGATGGTATTAAAATGGTTAGATCCAAGCCAAAGATGTTAATTTTAGGGGCTTTTAGTGAAGCTACTACCAGCCACTTCTCATTCAAAAAAATGGTTACATTCTAGAGAAATGAAATCTGACGTCAATATGCTTACTTTGCCCATGTTGAACAGCATTTTTAGAGAGCTTTATTGCTGAACTGCTGTTACAATAAATGGTAGTAGAGCCATTCTGGTTGAAATAATTTCTTCAACAACTTCGCGTAACCAAGTTGCTTGACAAGCACATGCTGCTGCTTGTTATTGAATCATTATTCGAGTTTAACTTGATTAAATTTTAAAATTAAATTGAAGTAGCTAAATTTAATATTTAAAATCTAAAATGTGGATGATTGAGATTAGAAAGTTGTCAAAAATAGCTATCCAAGGGGCATAGCATGTCGTTTGACAGTCAGATGAATCAATGCAAAAGTTACTTTCCAAGTAGGGGCGGAGCTAGCATACAGTCGGGGGTTCATGATTAAAATAATTTTTTATGTATATAATAGATATCGAACTCCTCTTTGACTAGTTTATGTGTCTATTTCTTCAAATTTGGACCTCCTTAATTAAAATTGTAGCTTCGCCACTATTTCCAAGTGTATGTGTTTGTCGATCGATCATGTCCAATATCTAAGCGTGAGACACTTGTAAACTTCTCCACAAAATCTTCCCTTCGACATTGAACTCCTCAAGTTTCACACACCAAATGTTGTAGGGAGCAATGAAAGAAATCGCGTTTTGTGACGACCTAACTAAACTTGAATTTCAAGCTATGGCATTGCATTAACAAATTAAGATTTGCGTAGTGCAAAATTTGTTTTTTCAACAAAATAACTTCAAACAAATTTCATACAAATAATTAAATGTACTATATGAAGTTAAATAATTTTTGAAAACAAAATTCATATAATCAACAAGATGAAAAGGAAGAAGAGTCAAATTTGACTCTGAATTCCTAGAGTTTCCTTAAACAAATTATCCCCCTCAAGTATCTGAAGTTTTGGAATATATCTTCTATTCACGACAAATAAATAGCAACATCTTAAATTTGTTGCCAAGCGAACCACTCAACAGCTTATAATCGCGCTTAAAGTTCTGAAAAAAGTGAACTTTTTCTTACCATATAACATTTTTTTCTTGTAAACTTGCTCTAAAAAACTTGTTCCCAATATCTGAGAAAAAATCAGATATTTATAACTCATATATACAGGCGCATGCGTGATATATGAAAAAGATAACTTAGGAATACAAAAGGTTACATGAAAATATGAAAAGTTGGGTTCACATGACATGAGTATTCATTTATTCATAATTGCCGCAGTTTCACATTTATAAACACCAATCTTTATTCTAGGTGTCGTTATTTTCATTGCCACATTATACAATGAACCTAACAGGCAGAATATACACAAACCTTATTCTTACCTAGAGTAAGAGAAGCCTTTCAGACATTTTGTTGTTACACGTTTCATTCATTTATCAAAAGACTAAAATATCCTTAGACAAATATAAAAAGACACTTTAGCAGACGTGTTGATACCTCTCCTTTAACTCACACTTCCAGGAGAAAATCCATTTTCACTTATTTGCTTCAACACAAGAGTCATAAGCTTGACATCTATCAAGATAGTAGCACAAAGATGTATACATTATGCTACCAAGACCATTCTTTCAAGATATTCACACAAAAATGTATACACAATTTGCATTCTTTACATTTTATTTTAAAACTATACAAATAGTTTCTAGACAATTGGTAGATTTTAAACATGTGATATGCCAAAACATAGCTTCTTATGTAGGTACAGTTAAGCCTCAAGGGAGAATGAGGAGGAGTTTCATTTTTTTTCGTTGCTTGATCATCGGCGTCTCTTAGTACCTGACAAATGTAGTTCAGAGAGAAATCATAAACTACTAGTCCTGAATGAAATATCTATAGCAAGTAACTTCGTAAAATCAAGAGCATAGAGTATATAAGATCAGGGGCGGATCTATGTAGACCGGAGGGAGTGCCATGCCACCTGATGGTCTCAGTTGAAAATTTGTATATTCATGTATATATTTACAAGGAAAGTATAAAAATTAAGCGTGGCACCCATAGAAATAATGAGCCTTATGGTGCCACAAGACCTCTTGTAAGTAAAACCATACCTAAACCAACAAAACAAGTCTAAATTTTGTATGCTAATTTGCTAACAATTTTAAGTATTATTTTTTTCTTTGCCGGAGTTTTTAAGCAATGTGACACTCGTAGATTCAAAATTCTGGATCCGCCTCTATATAAGATATCATGAAGGTTACCTATTAGCAGCTCTTTTACATTTCACAAAGACTTCACAAAGAGTTACAATTGCAGTTTCCTTCTCTTTTGCTGCATCTCTCTGCATGAAGATCATATCATGTTATGTAACAAAAGAAAAACTTTAAGAAGTTGTAGCATATGCTTATTGATGAAGAAAACATACCCCCATAGATCTTATACATGCCATAATTTTGTCGATGAAAGTGAAGGAGCTTTTATCATATATCTCCATCAACACGCGGATGAAGTCTACAACCTGCAACAAAAATTCTCAACATACCTACAAGAAATCGATCAGAAGTATTCAAAGGTCATGGTGCCTACGGACCTCTCCAATGATCTTTTTCTCCACATCAGTCACATCATCCTCTTCTGAAAAGTGCTTTCTTGATATCGCCTTGAGAACCTTCTCCATCGCATTAGCTATCTGCTGAATCTTGTTTTTGCTAAGAAATCCTCCAGCAATCTGTAGAGAGATTGCCTCAGTTGCTAAGCAAAACATGACAAGAAAGAAACAGGATATGAAATTGCCTCAGTTGATAACATGACCAACCTCGACGCATTTGGTCAATGATTTCACTATCTTTGCGCAAATTTCACCATCAGTTTCCTGCATATAAAACATAATACAACTTTGGTTACTGAAAAGAACAAATAGAATGAAAAAGGAAAGTATATAAACTGGTTGTACCTCATCTACAGCTTCCAACAAAGACTGTACAAATCGGAGCACTAGTTTATGCAGATAGGAATTTGTAAAGCCATGAGCTTGTTTCTCCTCAGCAGAAAATTTTGCTGAGAGCAATAGCTTTGGCATGGCTTGAACAAAAATTAGGTATCAAAAATACATATATAACAGAATGGAAAAGAATTGATAAAACAAAAAAGGAAAAGGAAAAAGGCTTTATCAAGTAAATCATGTAAACCTGAAAAAGCTATTTTCCTGATATCTCCATCATGAAATTTCACAAGTGACAACAATAAGTCGGAAACCTGCATAAATAATGTCAAATTTGAATAGGAAAGGCATATGTCGAATGAAAATCCAAATCTTCAGAACCAACCTGATCGATCCATGGAAATAGCTCCTCTTTGAACTCTTTAGTTAAGTAAAGTAAAAGTTTACAAGCCTTATGTTTCTCGATCAGGACAACACATTCAGTGGCACTGTGCAGAAATGCAGTGTGTTAGTGGAAAAGCCAAAGTTTTGCTAAGAACCTTAAAGAAACAAGTTTTCTGATTGTACTAAAAAGGTTGAAGGAAAAGGTGAGAGAAGTACTAGTCTTTCATGTAAAATTTGAAACTATACTAATCATAACGCAGAAAAATATTGGTACAAAGGCAAGCCCAATGTAACTTTTGTAAAAAGTTTAGCCATATTGAGAAGAATTGTAGGTATAAGAAATGGGAGCAAGCAAATTTCTACGAAGGAAAGGAGGAAGAAAACCTTTTCTTTGCTTCTCAATATGATGCTTCAACAAAAAGCAATGAATGGTATGTTGATAGCGGTTGTAGCAATCATATAACTAGAGATGAAAATGCTTTCTTCTCAATTAGTCATAGAACCACTACTAAAGTGAGAACAAGGAATGAAGCCTTAGTTGATGCAAAAGGTAAAGGTACCATTTCGATCAACGTAAAAGGAAGCGACAACCAAGTTCATGATGTGTGAAAAACACCAATTGAAGCTTGGAGTGGAATGAAATCTTCTACAAGTCATTTTAAAATTTTCGGATATATTTGTTATGCTCATATACTTGCCAAAAGAAAAGAATAAAATTGGATTAAAAAAAGTCAAAAACATATATTTCTTGGCTATAGTGATGTGTCAAAAGGCTATAGGCTTCTCGATGTCAAAACTAACAATCTTGTTGGTAGTAGAGATGTCATTTTTGATGAAAAAGTAATATAAAATTGAAAAGATAAAAATGTGGTGAATTCTTGATCATTTCTTTAGGAGGTCAATTCAAGAAGACGATGAGAAAGAAGAAGAAATTCTTCAAGGGGAAGAAATCTCAGATCCCGAAGATGAAGAACCACCTTCAAAGGAAACAAGAATGTTGAGTGACATCTATCAAAGATGCAACTTTAAATATATTGAGCCAGAAAATTATGAGGCGGCAAAAAAACATGATGTTCGGAAGAAATTCGAATGATCGAGAAAAATACTACTCCAAAGCTTGTATATGTACCTAAAGAAAGAAAGGTTGTAAGTCTGAAATGGATTTACAAAATCAAACTCAATCAAAAGTAAGGTTGGTTGCTAGAGATTTTATGCAAAAGTCGGGTATTGATTTATACTAAACTTTTTCTTTAGTTGCATGTCTTGAGACATTAGAACCATGGTTGCCGTTGTTGCACAAAAGCAATAGAAGATTTTTCAACTTGATGCTAAGTCTGCATTTTTAAATGAAAAACTTGATGAAGAAATTTATTGCCAAACAGGAAACAACTTGCTGACATATTCACCAAAGCACTTCTGAGAAAATTTTATTTGCTATCGCTGAGAATGCATTGGTATTGTCAAGCAAATGTATTCACAAGAATATTATCCTTGACTTTTAGTCTTTCAATAGTATTTCTTAGCTTTTCAAGAATTTAGGAGTTAGTCATAGATGTATTAAGTGAATTATGATATATGTATCTAGTTATTTGTGCAAGACTCTTGGTTTGATATTTGAAGTATTATTAGTAGAGATGTAACTGACGATTGTAATCATCTTAGGTGACCTTAAGTAGCGTAATATAACTTGAACATAAGAAAAAACAATCTCCCTTCTATTTATCCTTCAAAATATACAATTTTCAACAGAAAAGTGTGGAAACTAACCATCCAATTAGTCATGAAGCACTTTTGAAGTTTGTACATACCTATTCGAGCCAAGTCTAGCAGAGCAGAGCAGTTCAGGCATAAGATCTTTCACGTATGGATAAAAATGGGATCCGAGACATATAAGAAGCTGCTCCCATGCCTTCAACAAAGATGGTAGAGCACGCGTTATATTGGGAGCATTTGAGTACAAGAATATTACGTGCACTACAATAGTTTGAAGCATACATACTTGTAGAAGATCAATTTTCAAACTGTGATTATCCTCTCCTAAATACCATCGCGTAGACAAGAGAAGCGCCACGACCTTACATACATGAAAATTATAGATGCTTTATAATCAGTTACTGAACTAAAAAAAACTCTAGTGTTAAAATGTGGAGAAAATATTTAGATTTAAATTCAACTGCTTGTAAAAGAAATTACAACACATCACCTCTGTAGCATCTTTCTTGAATTTATCCTTTCCGACAACCATTGCAACTGTCAAAATGCACTGAAAAGAATTTCTTTGTAGCGATTTACTTGTCGCACCAGCTAGATGTTTTTTTAGGGAAGTGATGACCAAGTCATAACAGTTACAGAAGGTATCCTAGCCAAAAATCCAAATTACTAAGGAAATAGAATAGTGTGAATGGAAAACGAAGTCGGAGTTTCTATGAAGACACACCTTTGATAATCTTGCAAACAATGCTAGAGTGTTTAACGACTCAGCTTGCACCTCAGCACGTTTACTCTAACATTAGACAAAAGCGAGAACACTTTTAAGCTAAAGGAAATACCAATGTAAAAGGAAATCAACGACAACAACATATCCAGTGGAATCCCACAAGTGGGGTCTGAGGAGGGTAGAATGGACGTAGACCTTACCACTACCTCATAGAGGTAAAGAGGCAGTTTCCTGGGAATCCTTATAAAATGTCTGACTATTACCTGGAGGAGTTCAAGTAGTTTGCTCACACTTGTTTCCATTCGAGGTTCTATGATGCATGAACTGCAGCTCTCACAAAGAGAACGCAACGCTGAAACAGCAGCAGCCTATGAAAAATACTAAAGCAATTAAATTTTATTAAACATATGCATTTCAGCAGCAATGTGAAGTTTAAGTAACCTGTTTGAAGGGTCTGTTGCCATCCGCAAGTGCCAAATGCAGCCAAGTGATAAGAAAGTTCGCGTGTTGATCTAGCGTATGTGGAGGTAGCTCTAGACTCATAGTTTTTACTGTTCTAATTGCAGCAAAAAGAACATTGGGAGAGGGATCGATCGTTGACTTCATGACCACCTTCATCACTTCACCAAGATTGTCGCTCGTGGCCTGAGAATAACAATACTCTTAGGTGAAAAGACCGAAAAAGAGCACATATACAACTAATAAATTTAGCTATATACCTTTGTACATCCTTTCGCCATGACACCAATGATTGTAACTGCTGCATATCGTTTAAAAGATAAAAATGTGGTGAATTCTTGATCATTTCTTTAGGAGGTCAATTCAAGAAGACGATGAGAAAGAAAGAGACAAACGAAGTGTTTCACACCTTAGCATTGAAATCCTTTGCAAAAAAATTTCTCCGAGAAGATAATTACCCGATTTATCAGGGATAAGTGAAATCATCCGAATCAACACATGACACAGACTTCCTAAAATCCTCTTATTTACCCTTTTTATCGCGATATCATCAAAAGCATACATCATTTTTACAGTAAGATAAGTTGTTTGTTCTTCCAACTTATCATTTAAAGCTATTTTAACCATTGCATGAAACACTTGATTCAAATGAGAGTCGAAAAGCCGTGGCTCTTCCCCAGATAACTCTGCCAACTTCACGAGACTTGTCCGTGCATTCTCCTCCGTAATATCATTATCCAGAAAATGTGAGACTGCTTTCACCATTGGCATCAATAGATCGCGAAACAGCGAGTAATACTCACTCGACATATGCCGAATAAGATTAACTAAAGCCGCTAACGCATAAACTTTTCTCTCTCCATTGGAAGAATTAAACTTATTCGAAAAGTTTAAACGGAGATCTTGTACATCCTGACTCAGATCTTCGCGTAAACATGTGGGCAACTCCAAAAAGAACATCATCGCGTAATCTTGAACATACAATGTACGCGAATTCAGAGACTCGCAAAAGAAACTAATCATATCTGGCCACTCCCCTTTGTTGATAATAATAAAGGTGAATATCTGTGATGCCATCTTCCACATCCGTTTGCAAATCTCTTTGGGGTTATCTTGTTTAAGAACTTTAAGAATCGTGATTTTAAGTTTGTCCCGGAAGACATCTGAGACGGAATTCCAGAAACGGGGAGAATCGGGAAGAACTGTTATGGCTTCCTGTTGAAGTGCTGCGTAACTTCTACTTGGAGGGGCCATTTCATTCTTCTCTGGAGAATCATCTTGCAATATTAGACGGCGCCGTTTTGTCCCTCTACGTCGGAGAATCCGTTCGGAAGAAGAAGAAGACGACATTGCAGAGACAAAACAGAGCAAAACAGAGAAAAACAGAGCAAGCAGAGAAAAGGGGTTTTGGCGGGGGCTTATATTTTCAGTTGCAACGTTTCGCCATATAACTGTTATTATGTATGTATATAAAATATAATAATAATTATTATATATTTATGCAGATAGATATAGATATATATATAGATAAATAGATAGACAGATATAATATTGAAGTAAATTAATAAAATTTAGTTTGAAAAATTGATCAAATTGATTCAAACTATTTTGGGAACAGGATCAACATGCTCTCAATTGCTATACTATAGTTAATTAATGTAAGACAATCTTTTACTTAATCATAATATAATTTGATTTAAACATTGAATACATAGAAAATTTTGATGGTGCGTGATGCCACGCGCTATTTTGCTTTTGTCCGACTGACATTCTATGTGGATAAATATTTTCATCAGAAAAGGTTAGAACATTTCTAAACTATCATACTTTTATAGTTTCATACTTCAACTATCCAATGTTTCAATTAACTATAGAGATATTAGTAGACCCATTTTTATGGGAGTTGTCAAATCTCATGCCTCGATTATCGAGTGATTTCAAACATTTGATTAATTCAACAAAAAGGTATATTTCAGAATCAGAAGTCAAAAAGGCAAAAAAATTATTCAGAACTTTCACAAGGGCAAATAAACGGAAGATGAGACCAAAATGGTAAAGGCGCGCCTTACCTTAGCGGTGTTGACGGCGTTAAGGCGGCGCCACGCCAGCTATGCCTTGCCTTTTCTTCTTTCCTTTTACATTCTTCTTGTGTGTTTATGTGTGTGCATAAATATACATTTTTCATTCTTAGTACTAAGAAAAAAAATACATAATATTCATCATAAAATTATTCAACTTATACTAGGCATAATACATAAATTAACTCTTTAACTTAGCTTTACATCACAAGTTGGATTTTCAACTTTTAAAATACACAAAGAAGCACTCCAACTAATCCATTCTTAATCATTTAAACACGTCTGTCCTAGCTGGCAAATTGCGTGAATTACACGAAATTTAAGCGCGTGAAGCTCCTTTTTTTAGGCCCAAAAATGGAAAAAAAAACATGTGAAATGACAATCCAACTAATCTTCAAGAAATTTTTTTTCTAGTTTTTGACAGGAAATATTTCATAATTTGAAATATCCTTTAAAAATAAATATTTAAATTCTTTTTGGGGACGTGGGGGGTTGGGGGTGGGGTGGAGTAATAAATTAAAAATTTTAAAATTTGAATTTTTTGTAAAAAATAATGGGGGTGGGAGGATGAGGGCCTGAAGTGAAGTGAAAAATTAAAATTTACAAAATTTGAATTTTTTGTAAAATAAATTTTTAAATTTTTGTGGTGGAGTAAAAAATTAAAAATTTTAATTTATTGTAAAAATAAATTTTGAATTTTTTTTGTATGGGGTGGGGGTGAGGGTGGGGGCAAGGGGGAATGAGGGCTCAAGGTGGAGTAAAAAAATTAAAATTTAAAAAATTTAAATTTTTTATAAAATAAATTTATTTTGGACAATCGCAAATGCTTCTTTACTTCTTTTTTTTTCAACTATAAATAGGTGAAATAATTTTAATTAGGTGAAAAATTGATCAAATTGATTCAAACTATTTTGTGATGAGGATCAACACACTCTCAATGCTATATCATAGTTTATTATTGTAAGATAATCTTTTACATAATTATAATAACATAATATAATTTGATTTAAACATTGAAGTACCTAGTAAATTTTGAGAGTGCGTGATGACACCCGCTATTTTGCTTTTGTCCGACTGGCACTTTACATGGATAAATATTTCCATCAGAAAAGGTTAGAACATATTTAAACTATCACACTTTAATAATTTCATACTTCAGCAATTCAATGTTTCCATTAACTATTAGAAATGTTAGTAGACCATTTTTATGGGAGTTTTCAAATCTTATGCATCGATTGTCAAGTAATTTCAAATATTTATCAACTCAACAACAAGGTAATTTAGAGTCTGGAGTCAAAAAAAGTAAACAAATTATTTAAAAATTCTAAAAGAGCAAGTAAATGGAAGATGAAACCAAAATGGTAAAGGCGCAAAGGCCCTTGTGCTTTACCTCTGCGGTGTTGGCGGCGTTAAGGCGGCGCCACACCCAGCTATGCCTTGCCTTTTTTTTTTTTCCTTTTACATTCTTCTTGTGTGTTTATGTGTGTAAATGCATAAATATACATTTTTCTTTCTTAGTACTAAGAAAAAAATACATAATATTCATCATAAAATTATTCAACTTACACTATAGAAATAATACACAAATTAATCTTTTAACTTGGCTTCAAACCACAAGTTAGACCTCCAACTTTCAAAATGCACAAACAAGCACTCCAATTAACTCATTCTTAATCATTTAAATATTTTTAATCATAATTTTAAATATTTTTAAAAAAATTGATATTTAAATTCTTTTTTGGAAGATTGGGGATAGGGGTACGGGTACGGGGGGATGGGGTGGAGTAAAAAATTAAAATTTTCAAAATTTGAATTTTTGTAAAAAATAAATTTTTAATTTTTTTCTATGGGGATAAAATAAATTTTTAATTTTTTGTATGGGGGTAGGGGTGGGGGATGGGGGCCCGAGGTAGAGTTAGTTCAGTTGGATCCGTTATCAAGCGTAAAATTTCATTATCCACAAAATGATGCAACATCCTTTCAAAAATTTCAGATGATTGCTTTTACCAAGGGTTCGCACACTCCAAAAGAGTACCATTTTTCTTTAGCAAAGTCAGTAACTATTGCAGCCATCATCAAGCTTAAATTAAGCATGATCAAATCTTAATTAACACAGCTTTTGTTTTTTGGGGTAGTTGATAGTTAATATATATTACTTTCTTTAACTTTTCCTTGATTCTTTAATTAGTTCAGTTGGATCTTTATCTCTATTTTATATATAAAGAGTGGAGGTCACGAATTAGAGTAACAAGTTAATAGGTTAGGTTGATATCTGGCTATGGGGTATAGTAGGGTAGTAGATTTAGTCGTAACTTTGTATCTTGTGTGTTGTTATCCATCTTATATATGTTAATTTTATCGTATTTTCTGTACCATCATGTGTTTTTAGCTATCAGTCGCTCTTTCGTTCTCTTTCTTTTATTCCTTGTCTTTCATATTAGTTTATTCTGCTTATGGATTTTTGAGATAAGGGCTCCTAAGAAACAATCTTTCTACCTCTGTGAGGTAGTGGTAAGGTCTGCGTACATTCTATCCTCCCTAGACTCTACTTGTAGGATTACACTGGGTATGTTGTTGTTGTTGTAATTATTACTTTTTACGTTCATATTTATTTATCCAAGTTTTATCTATTCGTGATACATGAATATTTATCAATTGTATGCGTTCGTTCGTCAAAAAATTATATAAATAGCCATTTATCAAAATAATGACCCCGGAAATATATATATATATATATATCCTAGCGCTGGTGGCAGTTACGATTTTGCATTTCAGAAATCTGTTTTTTCAGTTGGGGAATTGTATCCTTCTAACAGTTTCTTCAATGCCTAATCCATTCGTTTACAATTTCTTTCCATCAAAAGAAGAAGAAGAAGCTTGTAAAGTGACTCGAGAACTAATGGAGATACGGGACATATACCCTCCCCCGATAATCGATCTGTGAAGTCCAAGGCCTTTCCTTAGCCTGAAGAGGACCTTCTCTGACAAATTCTTTCCATCAAAAGAAGAAGAAGAAGAAGCAGCTTGTAAAGCTAGCAACACTACATGGGTGGTGACTCCAGAACTAATAGAGATACGGGATGCATACCCTTCCCCAAAAATCGATTTGGAAAATCCGTGGCAGATCAAGAAAAAGATTACCCATGACGGAATTGCTCAAGGAATGCTGGTGATTCCATTTTTTGAGACATTTGAGTACATTCTTCGATACTGGGAATTTGACGTGGCCAAATGTTTGGTGGAGAAGAGGTACAGGGTGTATGCTGACTTGTGGGATGTAACTGAGGAGAATGTCCCTAAGAAGTATAAACATCCAAGTATTTACTTAAAGAAGCTGGAAAATGATGATTATTCTCTTCCGTGCATGGAATTACTCAACAATCGCAGATCGGGCATTGGTGATGAAATTGGGCTGTACTGGGATCCTAGGTCTTCAAATTTAATGTTTAAATTACTTTCTAAAGCTTCGTGATCCAAGAAAGATATTGTTTCTTTTGTAGAAATTGGGATATCTTCATGTTCAAATTCTGTAAAAGCAGGAATACGTGATGATTGTTTTCTCAAATTTAGTCTGTTTTTTGTACTTGTGATTGGAATATCTGAATTCTTGACATTTCTGTTATTAAGAGACGAGTTTCGTATTAAAGATGTTGTGCTTCAATGTATGGTTGTACAATCTTGAATATCTTGTTAATGCCTTGCGATAACTCGAGCTGTATGATCACAGTAAGCACATTCTTTGTCAGTTTGTATATTTCTTTTGATAAATTCTGCTTTTTCACTGAATGTGCTGATCTGATATCATCGTCTTCATGCCTCGATTCTGCTCTAGCACTCGTCATTTCAGTTGTCCACGTTCACTAACAGAATAAGGTAACATGTTCCATGTTCCCATCTTTCCCTCCATCGATGATTGCTTTTTCTAGACTCAAGTTTTTAAGGGAGGACAGTCTCGCAATTCCTGATAGTGAATCGGATGAAAGATTTAACTTTGTAGTCTTCAATTTTTTTTAAGCTCAAAGGGAAGTACAAATCACACTGATATTTATCTTTATCTTCCCAGTACTCACCAGCAAAATTTGCATCAAGTTGTTCGAGTTCATTAAGGACGTCATATCTTGGACAACGAATCTGCTCTGCTGAAAAATATGTAGATGCAGCAAGCAAAACTTGCTTGAGACTACTATGTACTTGTTTGTTGTTTCGGAGGAGAAGCAATTCATTACAACAACAACATACCCAGTGTAATACCACAAGTAAGGTCTGGGGAGGGTAATGTACGCAGATCTTATCACTACCTCATACAAGTAGAGAGGTTATTTCCTGGGACGCAAAAATTGTGCTTCTAGTGTGGGGACATCATCTTATGTGGTATTTTATTTGCACTGCTTCTGCTATTATAGGTAGAAAAGTCACTTGTCAAGCTGCTTCTATATATGGTTAGTTCGATTCTTAGCGAGTACAGAGACAAATATTATTTCAACATGTGTTGTCATATATGTATCGTAAACTCTTGTGATGCATAATTTCCTTTTAACATGTTCATTTGAAATATTTCAGATGACTCAACCTAATATATAGCAGATCATTTCCGAGCAAAACTTGATTGTTTCCTGTTTATTTATCAGTACATATGATATTTCTAGAGATATGTTTGACCTGTTTTTTCATTATGACCTCTTGTTTTCATCACGGCTTGTTCATTCTACAAGTCTTATAAACGTTTTGTTCTAATTCCACGAGTGAGGTGTGGGGAGGATAGACCTTACCCCTACCTCGTAATCCCACTAGTCTAGGAAGTAGAAAAACAGCCTATAATTGAATGGAATTCCTTCATCCCAAAATCCCTTGATCAAGATGTTATTACCTTGAATGGCATGCCAAATACAATTTCTGATTCTTCCATGACCTATTTCTCGAAAAATTACACAAGTTAGCCTTTTGAATCACTGAATTCGACCTCTGGACGAAGAAAATATCGGCAATCGAAGTTTTCTTATGTTTTTCGCGAAATCTGGAATTTCCAGCCCTTTATAGCGGTTGATTTCCTCATCGCGATCCCGATGGTTGGTAAGTCACGATGGTGACCTCCACTCTGCTGGACCATCTCAATCGCGTGGACCCTCCTGCACCAGATC
>DF357601.1:126933-144607 GCA_000787875.1 Solanum virginianum
GGGTGGGGTGGGGGGTTAGGGTTAAAACTTAGGAGCCATGATTAGGATCTTAACTTCCAACAGTCATTTCTAGAACTTTTGAAAACATGGAAATGCTATGCAAGATCCCCAAATTTTCTAAATACTCCTGTAACATCATTGGATGTTTGGAACTTCCTAATCCCTATCAGGTTTGTTGTTCTTTACAAAAGATTTATTATCTTATTTTCTAACTCTTTGTAGTCTGATAATAAACCAACTACTGATTTTGATATTTCTAGGACAATTTGCTAGTGGGGCTGTGTTTCCCCTGATCTCCTCAAGTTCTTTACTATCTATGCATCCTTCTTTAACATTATATCTTGCAGTTTAAGGTTTCTGCTTCATGCAAAAAATGACGACAATGTAATGCATTCAAAACCCTCAGAATCTGAAGAGATCAGTTCCTCTCGGGAATCTGTTAAGAGAATACTAGAAGAAAGTCTTATCAAGCTTGAAGAACAGAATATAGAAGGTGACTCTTTCATCAGATGGGAACTTGGAGCATGCTGGATACAGCACTTACAGGATCTAAAGAAATCAGAGAAAGAGAAAAAAGCTCATACAATGAAGACAAAAGATGAGATCAAGGTTGAGGGACTTGGAATACATCTCAGATCCCTTAAGAACAGAAAGCAGAACAATCTCCAGTCTGAAAGCTTCAAACCTGTTGCAGATAGTGTAGATGGGAGATCAGAAAAAGATATCTTTCCATCAGAGGATTCTCAACGTGAGACTGATGCCAATCGAAATCAGCTCATGCTGAAGTCGTTGTTGTCTGATGATGGTTTTACTCGTCTGAAAGAGTCAAAGACTGGACTTCACCTTAAGGTGGCAACTAGCAAGTCTTTATTATTTATTGACAGGTTACTTCATCAAAATATATTCAATGACAGGGTACAAGATAGCTTTAGTTGAAATCCATTTTCTAACACCCTTCTTGCTTTGATAGTCTGTGGAAGAGCTGATTGATATGTCACAGAAGTACTACAATGAAGTTGCTCTTCCAAAACTGGTAACCATAATTAATTACTGTACAGGTATGAATAATAAATGAAAAAATGGTCTCTTGAATGTTTCTTAATTGATAAATGTATTGAAGGTTGCGGATTTCGGTTCTCTGGAACTCTCACCAGTTGATGGTCGAACCTTAACTGATTTCATGCATACAAGAGGTCTACGTATGCGTTCTCTTGGACACATTGTAAGTCTTTGTGATCATTTTGATTTTATACCCTTAAGAATTTCTTTTATGTCTATAGCGACCTTATGATATTCTTTTTCCCCCTTAATTGTCAAGACAAAAAGCTTGGTTTTTTTAATGTAATTTATTATCTACTAAGAAATTAGTCTTATGCCATCCATAAAGAACCTTTATTTTGTGTAACCTTTCTTCTTTTATTATTATCATACGCTCTTGAATATCCGCATTGTCATGCTGTTTAAAAACCTATATTGGTGTCCCAATCATAATACTAATATGCATAAGAAATTAAAGTGCCCCAAGATTCTTGTATAATAACATTGCAAATTTGTTACTGCTATGGAAAGTATACCAAGATAACTTGAACTTTGAAATTCACATTCTTCATCTTTTACATGTTGCCTCTACATTGATCTGGCAGGAGGTCAATGTAAATATACACGCAAGTATGAGAAAATATATGCTGATTATTTTTTGTATGAACTTGCCATTTATTCTCTTTTTGGCAGATAAAACTTTCGGAGAAGCTATCTCATGTGCAATCTCTATGTATACATGAGATGATAATAAGAGCGTTTAAGCATATTCTGCAAGCTGTTATTGCTTCAGTCATTGAGACCGAGGATCTGGCTGCAGTAATAGCTGCTACCTTGAATATGATGCTTGGGTTTCCTGAAAATGATGAACCAAATGAACCACATGGCATTGACCCACTTGTGTGGAGATGGCTGGAGTTATTTTTGAAGAATCGATATGAATGGGAGATTGATTACCTTCAATATTGTATGCTCAATCTGATTCAGCATTTGAACAAGAGAAGTTGTAGGAGGAAATTATTCCGGATAGTGAATTCAACTAGGAGCTAATTCTGAGATGACATGTCAGAAGTCCACAATTCTTCGTGGTTTATGCCATAAGGTATTCCAAATTTGTTTTCTGGTCATTAGGAATGAACATAATCTTGGCATGTGCGGACTGATAAATGCTGTCCAAGTGAAGGAATATAAAGCAATAACGAACTCCAGTTTTGTGATCAAAGCCAAGGAAAAGCAGGAACGCACTTTATTTTTCTGTCATTATATGTCCAACATGTATAATTATGTGGTCATGTTTGATGGATCAATAAATACACAGAATTATATGAAATAATTTGATGATGAAAGAATATATGCCTCTTCTTTTGCAGCAAATACCATACTTATCGTAGGGACGACAAACAGCTTTACATCTTCACTACATCGACATTATTAGTAAGATATAAAAAGCAGTTAAAATTATCACCAATATGAATACTTTAGAATTTTGTTTGTTAAATTGTAGAACCAAAGAACTATTAACTAGCTTGGCCGGTTTTTAAATCAATGCAATAGGCACATAATTGTTGTATGCCACTTATGTTTTCGATTTAATGTGCATTGTCGATGCATACCCTCAGTGATTTGGTAGTCATTATATTCATCATTCCATGATCTTGTTCTATATTTTTTTGGGTACACAATCTTGTTTTGCATACTGTAGTATTGAAAGGAAAAGAGCAATGAAGAGTATAGTTTTGTCTATTCTAGGTGGGAATCGAACTTGTTCCAAGAGATTATGATGTGAATTCTCCAAATCCTTTTAGAAAGGAAGACATTGTCAGCCTAGTACCCGTGCATAAGGTGGTAACGCAAACCCTGCTAGTATATGTAATTATCAGAGTCTCCTTTTTTTTTTTGAGTCACTAAAATTTTCCCACTTCCCGTTGGATTTGTGTTTTATACTCTGCAGCAAGCTGTTTGCTCTTCTGCAGATGGGCGACAGTTTTTGGAATCATCTAAGACAGCTCTGGATAAGGGTAAACTTGAAGATGCTGTCAGCTATGGAACCAAGGTAACTAATATCCAAGATAGGAACAAAGAAAATTTCCTCATATTACATTCTCCCTTCTTTATATTGAAACCGCCGATGTCCTGTAGCTTCTTGTCGTCTTTAAGCATGCATAGATATTAAGAAAATAGATTGAAGAAAAAAGAAAAAAGTTTTGGTAGCAAATAATTTAATTTTTGTAAACCATTTGGTCAACTGTGCAATTTACGGTGTTTTCAGGCTCTTGCTAAGCTGGTTGCAGTATGTGGTCCCTACCATCGAATGACAGCTGGAGCATATAGCCTTCTAGCTGTTGTTTTGTATCATACCGGTGATTTTAATCAGGTATTCTTCAAGACTCATTAGCTTCGGGCTTCTAGGCCTAAATTCACGTTTTTTTCCTGCCTATTCGAAATGGGTGGCCTCTTGTACTTCTATACTTTCTAGCATGTTAATACTAGTGTTTCAATGACAGGCAACTGTCTATCAACAAAAAGCCCTGCACATCAATGAAAGAGAGTTGGGGCTTGATCACCCAGATACCATGAAAAGTTACGGGGATCTTGCAGTTTTCTATTACCGACTTCAACACACTGAGTTGGCTCTCAAGTATGTAGTTCTCTAAGATGGCCAAGTATTTTGAAATTTTTGTGCTGGTGACAATTATGACGATGTGTGTTACCTGGCCCATCCCAAATTCTTGGTTACACAATATGGGTCGTTAAAGTTATCCCACTTTGATAGAGGGAAATGACTGTTGTCTCCTTATATGATCTTGACCATCCTCACTTAATGAGCTAGCTTTTGAGGGTGGGTTAGATCCAAGGTATTTGTAAAAACTGAGTATTAATAGTGGGAGGTGAAAGAATGATTGTCTGGAGTTAAGCTAGTTATATGGATATAGCAGCTTGAAAGTTGGTAGAGAATATGATCTTTAGAGACAATTCAAATGATGAAATTGCATAGTTGACAGCTGGTGAGATGGAAATAATATTGTCTGGAGTTAAGCTAGTTATATGGATATAGCAGCTTGAAAGTTGGTAGAGAATATGATCTTTAGAGACAATTCAAATGATGAAATTGCATAGTTGACAGCTGGTGAGATGGAAATAATATTGTCTGGAGTTAAGCTAGTTATATGGATATAGCAGCTTGAAAGTTGGTAGAGAATATGATCTTTAGAGACAATTCAAATGATGAAATTGCATAGTTGACAGCTGGTGAGATGGAAATAATAATAGCTAAAACAAACTTGGTGAGACTATGATCTTGAGACACAATTCAGTTAACAGAATTGCACAGTTGACATAACGAGCTTGTTAGATTATAAAGACATGCTTTTATTTGTACCATGAACTAAACAAACACCAACTGTGTACCTTTTTTATGCATCATGATTTAAAGATTTTACCCACTCGTATTTGCTCCTTGCCTTTTCAGCTTCAATCCTGTTTAATCTGAAATTGTTTATGGTGTAATTTTAACTGTTCTATTCATACCTTATTGACAACTTACCTTCCCATGATTCAGTTATGTAAAACGAGCTCTTTATCAGTTGCATCTCACGTGTGGCCCCTCACATCCAAACACTGCTGCAACATACATAAATGTGGCTATGATGGAGGAAGGGCTTGGTAATGTGCATGTTGCCCTCAGATATCTCCATAAAGCTCTGAAGTGCAACCAAAGGTTACTCGGCCCTGACCATATTCAGGTTCTCTTTGGCTGGTGTTATTAGTAATTTTTGTTTTGGTTTTACCATTCGCAACTTCCCGCCTACATCCATTCATGTCTGGACAAAGTTGCTCAGCACAATGCAGTTTCTTATTTCCTAGTTTACTAGCTAAGTATTAATTTTGCTGATTTACAGAAGGGTAAAATGAGGATGATTTTCCTCTCAAACTCTCAAAGTATGTGCCTTGGGAATGATTTGTTATTTCATTTCCAACTTCTATGTCTGCTTCTTTGACCATGGAAAAAGCAAGTAGTTGTGCCATTCAAGTGATTCTGTAGGCTTGAGTGCAGGGTGTAGGGCTCCACAGTGGCAATCTCTGTTTGAAGTAGAAATTTTTTAAGGTTCTCTTTTGTTTGCTATAGTGTCAGGGGTTTTGAGTTTTCCAGGGTAATCAGTTTTCTAATCAAAATCAGCAGGAAATGCTGACCGATAGTGCTGGACTCAAAGTTCATTCATATTCCAATTAGCGTGCATCTTTTTTTGGGGGGGGTGGGGGGGTTAAAAATGATGTCGTTGACAGACGAGTTTACTTCAGCCTTTTGGAACTATGTTTGTGATTTGAAGGAGGTACGAATTGCTAACACATCACCACAACGGCTTGACAAGTAAAGGTGTGAAGAATGAAAGAAGAGATTTTGGGAATGTTTCTCGATTATTCCTCAAGCATGTTGAGGTTTTTATAGCGTTTACAAATAATCCCAAAAAGGACAGTAAAGTATGCAAGTAATCCTAAAAAGGGACAGGAAGTAATTTCTATTAATCCCAATTCCTATTTATATTATTATAGGGATTCTGAACATTTTTTTCCTATATATACAAAGAATGAGCTCGTCATATTAATAAATTCCTAATTCTTAAAGAAGTGGTGATCATGGAAAATTTTCTTGTGGGATGATAATTATGATTTAGCTGATGACAGTTACTAGTTCTTCTGTAGTGGAATTTGTAACATCATTTTGTTTCTGTCAATAGACCTGATTTGATCTCCAGTCAGACAGAAGGTATCTGCATCTCTCTAATCTACTATGCTTTCTCTGCCAGACTGCTGCAAGTTACCATGCTATAGCAATTGCTCTCTCTTTGATGGAAGCTTATCCTTTGAGTGTTCAACATGAGCAAACAACCCTGCAGATTCTCAAAGCAAAGCTTGGTCCAGATGACCTTCGCACACAGGTACCTTCTGTCTCATGCACCTGTATACAAACACAAACAGATGTCCTCTCTTCCCAGAGTGGTTCTACATGAAGAATTACAATTTCTGGCACGTTACTACTTGAGTATTTTTCTTTCTTTTTATGTAGCAAATAATAATGACAAAATAGCAGTCCAATTTAATAAAAAATTGTGTACTCAAGAGTTTCATATGGATAAGCTAAGTATGCATGTGATCTTGTAACTGCATTCTGCAGGATGCTGCTGCTTGGCTTGAATATTTCGAGTCCAAGGCTATTGAACAGCAAGAAGCTGTTCGAAATGGGACTAGGAAGCCAGATGCATTAATAGCCAGCAAGGGCCATTTGAGGTATTATTAGTGCTTTTACTTTCTTAAATTTCAGTTGGATTGGATATTGGTAGACTAAAACAGTGAAGAAGAATTTTATTTGTAGAATCTAAGCCGCTTGACTATAAATCTGTTTAGGAAGTGACAATGTTTTATGTTGTCAACGTAAGTTTTAGATGTGACATGAAGATCTTGTAATTTGCATTACTTGCACAATAACTTTTTCAAAAGAATGCTTTGACAGACCTTTACTCTAGAGACTGATAAGTGAAACACTTGGGTTTCGATCTTGTTATGACATACTATTTTAATGGACAGTGTGTCGGACTTGCTCGACTATATCAATCCCGGTTCCAGTGCCAAAGGAAGAGATGCTATTCTAGCAAAAAGAAAAGGCTTTGTCTCAAAGGTACAGTATGCTCAGGATGTTTCTCTCTCTCTGTATATTTTTTTCTTATATGTTGCAAATATTTATTAGCACGAAGGGGCAAGTAAATGTAATTTGGGACAAAGTTGTATATACAACAACCACCACCTAGTGAAATCCCACCACGTAGGGTCTAGGGAAGGTATAATATATGCGGACCTTAACACTACTTCGTGGAGATAGAGAAGTTGTTTCCGAAAGACCCTAGGCTTAAGTGCAATAAACCCAAGTAAAATGAAAAGAAACAAAGAAGAAGCAATTCTACACGCTAACAACAATTAAATACTGATAATCAAACACAATAACAACATATGGCTAGAACTACAAGGGTACGACTAGTATTATGATACACACTATAAGCCTAAACCTTCACACAGCTAAACACCCCCTTTCCCTCTATTCTAGAATTCGACCTCCACTCCTTCCTATCTAGAGTCATGTCCTCGAAATATGAAGCCCTTTCCATACCCTGTCTAATCACCTCTCCCCAATACTTCTTCGGCCTACCTCCACCCCTCTGCGAATCCTGGACAACCAGACTTCCACACCTCCTCACTGGGGCGTCAACACACCTCCTTTGCACATGTCCAAATCATCTCAGTCTCGCTTCCCTCATTTTGTCTGCCACAGATGCCACTCCTCACTGGGACAATGTTGTATATGCTGATGCATGTATGTTCCTTATCAAAGAAAAATGTTAAAATGAATTCAAACAATTTATACAACACTCCTTCCATTTAGGACATTTCAGAAAATTTGTAACACTAATTTACTATAAGGTTATCACCTCTTTCAATGTCAAATTCGTTTAACTGTTCAAATTTCCAATGAATACTGTAATATTTTCTTCCACTACCAATAATATGATACATAAGTCTAGTCATCATTATATTAAACTTCGAGTAAGTAAAATGGCTGGAGGATGTAATAGCTAAGCATAAAGTGTGAAATTCAAATTCAAGCTTGTGCTGTTTTGTTGGAAAGGTTACCATCCATAACGCCAGCACAAGGAGACAAGAGGAAAGATCGAATTAGCTTAAAAGGAAACTTTGGTTCTAGGTAGATGCTTCAAAGTATGTTTCAGGCTTTCAACGGTCTGTATACCTTCCTGCTATATGTTAATGCAAATGCGTTGCAGTGTAATTCAAATTTTACCTTGTGCTATTTTTTACGTCTCAGGAACTCGTACCGTTTGCTTGTTCTGCATTTATGTGAAAGTAGATTTAGCTTGAAACTTGAGGCTTGCATAGCATAAGCCTGTGTAATGCTTCATGTTTTTATTTTTCAGGTAAAAGGAAAATCTGATCAGACCAATTATGCCTCAGCAAACTCTGACACTCCTAAAGATGTTCTGAAACTGAAGCAAGATGATCAGAATCTAATTTGCAAAGATGATAGTGATTCCCAGACGAATGTGGAACCCTTTGACATAGTAGTTGAGTCCAATCTGAATGCAGACCAAAGAGTTTCAGAGAACAACAAACCCATTGAACCTAGGGCCTTGGTGGAAGATGCTTCATTGGAGAAGTGTGTTAATGGTGCTGTTTTATCTGAACCTTATGCTGAAGCAGATGACGGATGGCAGCCGGTACAGAGACCAAGATCAGGTGGTGTTTATGGCCGAAAACTTAGACAGAGGTGGCAAACCATCAGCAAGGTCATTGATTATCAGAATAAAGACTCAATTTCTGAAGTTGGCCATGCTAGAGTGAAGAATAACTATCAAGCTGGTAGATATTTTGTCTTAAAGAAAAAGACATCAGATGGAAATAATGCAGATTACTATGTAGCAAAGAGTCCAATTCCCAGTACCAAACTTCGTCGAAGAGTTGCGAAAGCTGTCATGTATCTGGTCAAGTCGGTGTCATCATCTGTCAGAGATGTTGTTGAGACCTCTGTTACTGGAGATGAGTTATTAAGTTCTTCCATAAGTTCTTCATTGGAGCAGATTGAAGTCTCTGCAGTAAAGGAGGCTGGACCAATATCGGAAAGGAGTTCCATAGTAAGCCTTGGAAAATTTCCTTCCTACAAGGATGTAGTAGTTGCCCCACCAGGTACTATCTCTATGTTACAGGAGAGCTTTTCGGAAGATAAAGTTCCTGATAATCAAGTAGTTCTGGAACGTGGAGAGGAAGCCAATGGGGAGGAACAAAATGTTGAGCCAATGAGAAGCGATGCCGAATCCATGACGGCAGGGGAGATTCAGCTTCTTGTTGCAGATGTTGCTGATAATATAAACAACGAAGCAGTAGCTATTGACAACAAAGAAGGAATTCAGTTGAGTTATTTGGGAGGTGGTGAAATTTCAGATGTCACATGTCCACTCATGCCTTCCATTCAATCCAGCCATGTTGATGTTAGTCCAATGGAAGAGGAAGGTGTCAACACTCATAACATCTGTATTTCTGACCATTTAGATCCAAGTGGTAATTCAAATATTACCTTACAGGTTATGGAGTACCCAGAGGTAAAAGCTTCAGTACCTTATTCAAGTGATATTAATCGAGAATTGTCTAATAAACAGTTATCTGCGTCAGCGGCACCATTCAGCCCGTTCCCAGCCCGAATAGTGCCACTGCCTATGAACATTAATCACTCTTCTGGTTCTGGAAGACTACCGCCAGTAGGTCCTTGGCCAATGAACATGAGTGTTCATCCAGGACCACCCACTATCTTGTCCAACCCGATGTGCTCCTCCCCTCATCACTCATACCCTTCACCTCCGCCCACCCCAAACATGATGCACTGTTTGCGCTTTATGTACCCTCCTTATTCTCAACCCCAGATGTTACCTCCAACTACATTTCCAGTAAACAGCAGCGCTTTTCATCCCAATCATTATGCTTGGCAATGCAATATGATTCCTAAATCATCAGATTATGTTCCTGGCTCAGTTTGCTCTGGCTGCCACTCAGTAGAGTTTTCTGTCTCACTACCTGTGGTTGAACCAATTACCGAGTCAACTTTGGTTTCAGTAGCAAAAGAGTCATCTGATAATTCTGAGCGCTCGAGGCTGTCACCAAGCTTGCCTGTGGATCTCATCTCCAGGGATGAGGTTAAGGAAGAAGTAAAACTTCCAGCACCAGATGCAGCGGAGACCTTGAATGATATAGCTGAGGTTCGATCAGAGAAAATGAGAGCAAGGAACACATTGGCTTCAGAGTACATTATCTTGTCTGACAATCAATTACAGAAGGGCTATGCTCCTAACGAGAATGCTGGTTCTTGTGATAATTACATGCAGAGACACCCTTGTAAGATTGAAGAGGAGAAGACCTTCAACATTTTAATAAGGGGCAGGAGGAACCGCAAACAAACTCTGAGAATGCCAATGAGTTTGCTTAAGAGACCATATACTTCTCAGCCCTTCAAAGCTGTATGTAGCAGGGTAATAAGAGACTGACGTTCAAATCACTTTATAGACTCCTTGAGCTTGAGGTAGTTTTACAGCTTTCACAAGATAACTGTAGCAGGATGGTCTGTGTAAGCCGAGTACACATTTTTTGCTGCTGAGGTGTTGATCAAAAGTGCTGGTAGTACTCACAGTTCGATATTCTTTACTTCCTGTTATGCCACATCAACTTGACGTGAAGGTTAGTTTGTTTGAACGAAGACAATATTGCTGTTAATCCTATCCAACCCTTTGTCACCCAACTGAGTTAAAAGATCTTCCTTCTGCTTTGCCCCTGTTTCGTATCAAAGAAGTGCTAAGAAAATAGTTTTAGCATCTTTATGGACTGAATTTTTTCCTTGAAATGCAGGTTTGTTTGATCACATACTTTTTGGATTTAAGGAGCTGTATTCTGTTTAGGGAAGCTTCATTCACAGTTTAGTACATTAGTAATAATTTCTCCATTTTGTTCCTCAAATGCTGCTCATTGATTTCATTACTTTGTATACGACGCAAAATTATTCTTTTGACTGTTCTAACGAAGTGTTTTTGCATCTGATCTAGATATCTTTCGACGATGTACTCATATACTTTCTGGCTTTCTATTTATAGAGTTTATACCTGTCCAAAATGGAAAAATGTGTCATATGAATTGAGACGCATGGAATACCCTCTCTCCCATCCTGTTATACAAATATTTGGAACACCAAACTTTTCTGTAATTATAATTTCTAAACATCTGGTACTAATTGAACGCTGAAAAAGTGTGGGTTAGCAGTATGCAGATTGTACTTCTGAAAAATGCAGGAAGGCTGCTGAAAATATAGCGAACTTAACATATTTGAGTAATCCGTTTATTTTTGTTATTGTGTCTTTGGGAAAAGATCATTTTTGCCTTTGTACTTCCATTAATAAGTTATATTTTCCCTTTGTTATATTTTTTGAACATATTTGTCCTTTCCAGTCAATTTTAGGTCATATTTGCCCTTGTACTCTCAAAAAAGGTTATATGTATCCATATGGGCCAAGGAATAGGAAACATGCGATTTCGACATGTCCACTCATGCCTTCCATTCAATCCAGCCATGTTGATGTTAGTCCAATGGAAGAGGAAGGTGTCAACACTCATAACATCTGTATTTCTGACCATTTAGATCCAAGTGGTAATTCAAATATTCGGCGCAACTTTCTCGAAAAATCATACTAGTGGATCCACAATGAGCTCGGCAAGAGGCTGAAGTGGCCCACTGGCAGCGGGGGACGCCTGGTAGGATTTTATGGGTCAAGTAACACGAAACATGCGATTTCGGTTGTTTTCTTTGGGTGTTAGCCCACAGATTTTAGCGCTGCAGGGGGGTTCGGTGCAACTTTCTCGAAAAATCATATGAGTGGATCCGCAACGAGCCCGGCAAGAGGCCCAGGTAGCTTGGCGGCGATGGGGGATGCCTGGTAGGATTTTATGGGCCAAAGAACAGGAAAAAGTTGATTTCAGTAGTTTTCTGTGGTTGTTAGCCCACAAATTCTGGCACTGCAGGGGGGTTCGGTGCAACCTTCCTGAAAAATCATTCGAGTGGGTTCGAAAGAGCTCGACAAGAGGCCCAAGTGGCTCGGCGACGGTGGGGGACGCTTGGTAGGCTTTTATAGGCCAAGGAACAGGAAATTGACGATTTCGGTAGATTTTGTGGGGGTTAACCCACGAAAAATGGCCGAAATCGCCTGTTTCTCCTTCCTTGGGCCATAAAATCCTACCAGGCCCCAATGTTGCCGGACCACCTGGGCCGCTTGCTGGGATCGTCCCAGACCCACCCGTATGATTTTTTGGGATTCTTTTCCCAGAACCCCAGTTGGGACCAAAATCCGTGGGCGAACACCCACGGAAAATGGCCGAAATCGCATGTTTCTCCTTCCTTGGGCCATAAAATCCTACTAGGCCCCCGCCAACGCCGCTGGACCACCTGGACCGCTTGCCGGGCTGATTCTCTGACCCACCCGTATGATTTTTTGCAATTCTTTTCCCGGAACCCCAGTTGGGGCAAGAATCCGCGGGCTAACACCCACAAAAAATGGCCAAAATCGCCAGTTTCTCCATCCTCGGGCCATAAAATCCTACAAGGCCCCCGCCAACACCACCGGACCACCTGGGCCGCTTGTCGAACACATCCCCGACCCACCCATATAATTTTTTGGAATTCTTTTCCCGGAACCCTAGTTGGGGCCAGAATTCGTGGGCTAACACCCACGGAAAATGGCCGAAATCGCCTGTTTCTCCTTCCTTAAGCCATAAAATCCTACCAGGATCCCGATCAACACCGACGGACCACCTGGGTCACTTGCCGGGCTCGTCCCCGACCCACCCATATGATTTTTTGGGATTCTTTTCATGAAACCCCAGTTGGGGCCAGAATCCGTGGGCTAACACCCACGAAAAATGGCCGAAATCGCCTATTTCTCCTTCCTTGGGCCATAAAATCCTACCAGGCCCCCGCCAACGCCACCGGACCACCTGGACCGCTTGTCGGGCTCGTCCCCGACCCACCCGTATGATTTTTTGGGATTCTTTTCCCGGAACCCCAGTTGGGGCCAGAATCCGTGGGCTAACACCCATGGAAAATGGCCGAAATCGCTTGTTTCTCCTTCCTTGGGCCATAAAATCCTACCAGGCCCCCGCCAACGCCGCTGGACCACCTGGGCCGCTTGTCGGGCTCGTCCCCGACCCACCCGTATGATTTTTTGGGATTCTTTTCCCGGAACCCCAGTTGGGGCCAGAATCCGTGGGCTAACACCCATGAAAAATGGCCGAAATCGCCTGTTTCTCCATCCTTGGGCTATAAAATCCTACCAGGCCCCTGGCAATGCCGCCGGACCACGTGGGCCGCTTGCCGGGCTCGTCCCCGGCCCACCCATATGAATTTTTGGGATTCTTTTCCCGGAAGCCCAGTTGGGGCTAGAATCTGTGGGCCAACACCCACGGAAAATGGTCGAAATTGTCTGTTTCTCCTTCTTTGGGCCATTAAATCCTACCAAGCCCCCGGCAATGCCGCCGGACCACCTAGACTGCTTACCGAGTTCGTCCCCACCCACCCATATGATTTTTTGGGATTCTTTTCCCGGAACACCAGTTGGGACCAGAATTCGTAGGCTAATACCCATGGAAAATGACCGAAATTGCCTGTTTCTCCTTCCTTGGGCCATAAAATCCTATCAGGCCCCCGACAACGCCGCTGGACCACCTGGGCAGCTTGCTGGGCTCGTTCTCGACCCACTCGTATGATTTTTTGGAATTCTTTTCCCGGAACCCCAGTTGGGGCCAGAATCCATGGGCTAACACCACGAAAAATGGCCGAAATCGCCTGTTTCTCCTTGGGCCATAAAATCCTACCAGGCCCCGACAACGCCGCCGGACCACCTGGGCTGCTTGCTGGCCTTGTCCCCGACCCACCCGTATGATTTTTTGGGATTCTTTTCCCGTAACCCTAGTTGGGGCCAAAATTCGTGGGCTAACACCCACGGAAATTGGTTGAAATCGCCTGTTTCTCCTTCCTTAGGCCATAAAATCCTACCAGGCCCCCGGTAACGCCATCGGACCACTTGGGCCGCTTGCTGGGCTTGTCCCCGACCCACCCGTATGATTTTTTGCGATTCTTTTCCCGGAACCCCAGTTGGGGCTAGAATCCGTGGGCTAACACCCACGGAAAATGGCCAAACTCACCTGTTTCTCCTTCCTTAGGCCATAAAATCATATCAGGCCCCCGACAATGCCGCCGGACCACCTGGGCCGTTTGCCGGGCTCGTCCCCGACCCACCCGTATGATTTTTTGGGATTCTTTTCTCGAAACCCCAGTTGGGGCCAGAATCCGTGGGCTCACCCACGTTAAATGGCCGAGATCGCCCGTTTCTCTTTCTATGGGCTATAAAATCCTACCAGGCCCCCGGCAACGCCGTTGGACCACCTGGGCCGCTTGCCGGACTCGTCCCCGACCCATCCGTATGGATTTTCGATATTCTTTTCCCGAAACCCCAGTTGGGGCCAGAATCCGTGGGCTAACACCCACGAAAAATGGTCGAAATCGCCTGTTTCTCCTTCGTTGGGCCATAAAATCCTATTAGGCCCCCGGCAATGCTGTCAGACCACCTGGGCCGCTTGCCAGGCTCGTCCCCGACCCACGCGTATGATTTTTTGGAATTCTTTTCCTGGAACCCCAGTTGGGGTAGAATTCGTGGGCTAACACCCTTGGAAAATGGCCGAAATCGCCTGTTTCTCCTTCCTTCGGCCATTAAATCCTACCAGGCCCCCGACAACGCCGCCAAACTACCTGGGCCGCTTGCCGGGATCATCCCCGACCCACCCGTATAATTTTTGGGATTCGTTTCCCCGAACCCCTGTTGGGGCTAGAATCCGTGGGCTAACACCCACGAAAAATGCCCAAAATCGCATGTTTCTCCTGCCTTGGGCCATAAAATCCTACAAGGCCACCGGCAACACCACCGGACCACCTGGCCCACTTGCCGGGCTCGTCGCCAACCCACCCGTATGATTTTTCAAGATTCTTCACCCAAAACCCAGGATGGCACCAGAATCCATAGGCTAACACCCACGAAAAATGGCCGAAATAGCCTGTTTCTCCTTCCTTGGGCCATAAAATCCTACACAGGCCCACGCCAACGAAGCCGAACCACCTCGACCACTTACCGAACTCGTGCCCAACCTACCCATATGATTTTTCGGGATTATTCGTCTGAGAATCCCAGGATGGCGCCAGAATCCGTGGGCTAACACCCACCGAAAATGACCGAAATCGCCAGTTTCTCCTTCCTTGGGCCATAAAATCCTACACGTTTCTCCTAATCCTACACGGGCCCCGCCAACGCCGTCGAACCACCTGGGCCACTTGCCAGGCTCATCCCCGACACACCCATATGATTTTTCAGGATTCTTCGCCCGGAACCCAAGATGGCGCCAGAATTCATGGGCTAACACCCACGAAAAATGGCCAAAATCGCCTATTTCTCCTTACTTGGGCCATAAAATCCTACACAGGGCCCCGCCAATGCCGCCGGACCACCTGGGCCGCTTGCCGGGCTCGTCCCCGACCCAACCGTATGATTTTTCGGGATTCTTCGCCCGAAACCCCAGATGACGCCAGAATACGTGGGCTAACACCCACAAAAAATGGCCGAAATCGCCTATTTCTCCTTCCTTGGGCCATAAAATCCTACGAGGGCCCCGCCAATGCCGCCGGACCACCTAGGCCGCTTGCCGAGCTTGTCCCCGACCCACCCGTATGATTTTTTGAGATTCTTCGCCCGAAACCCCAGATGGCGCCAGAATCCGTGGGCTAACACCCACGAAAAATGGCCGAAATCACCTGTTTCTCCTTCCTTGGGCCATAAAATCCTACCAGGGCCCCGCCAATGTCGCCGGACCACCTGGGCCGCTTGTTGGGCTCGTCCCCGACCCACCCATATGATTTTTTGGGATTCTTCGCTCGAACCCCAGATGGCGCTAGAATCAGTGGGCTAACACCCACGAAAAATGGCCGAAATCGCCTGTTTCTCCTTCCTTGGGCCATAAAATCCTACCAGGGCCCCGCCAACGCCGCCGAACCACCTGGGCCGCTTGCCGGGCTCATCCCCAACCCACCCATATGATTTTTTGGGATTCTTCGCCCGAAACCCCAGATGGCGCCAGAATCCGTGGGCTAACACCCACGGAAAATGGCCGAAATTGCCTGTTTCTCCTTCCTTGGGCCATAAAATCCTACCAGGGCCCTGCCAACGCCGCCGGACCACCTGGGCCGCTTGCTGGGCTCGTCCCCGACCCACCCGTATGATTTTTTGGGATTCTTCACCTGGAACCCCAGATGGCGCCAGAATCCGTGGGCTAACACCCACGAAAAATGGCCGAAATCGCCTGTTTCTCCTTCCTTGGGCCATAAAATCCTACCAGGCCCCCGCCAACACTGCCGGACCACCTGGGCCACTTTCTAGGCTCGATTCTCGACCCACCCAAATGATTTTTTGGGATTCTTCTTCCGGAACCCCAGATGGCGCCAGAATCCGTAGGCTAACACCCACAGAAAATGGCCAAAATCGCCTGTTTCTCCTTCCTTGGGCCATAAAATCCTACCAGGCCCCCGCCAACGCCGCCGGACCACCTAGGACGCTTGACGGGCTCGTCGCCGACCCACCCGTATGATTTTTAGGGATTCTTCGCCCGGAACCCCAGATGGCGCCAAAATTTGTGGGCTAACACCCACGAAAAATGGCCGAAATCGCTTGTTTCTCCTTACTTGGGATAAATCCAGAATCCGTGGGCTAACACCCACGAAAAATGGCCGAAATCGCCTATTTCTCCTTCCTTGGGCCATAAAATCCTACCAGGGCCCCGCCAACGCCGCCGGACCACCTGGGCCGCTTGCCAGGATCGTCCCCGACCCACCCGTATGATTTTTTGGGATTCTTCTCCCGGAACCCCAGATGGCGCCAGAATCCGTGGGCTAATACCCATAGAAAATGCCCAAAATCGCCTGTTTCTCCTTCTTTGGGCCATAAAATCCTACCACGGCCCTCGCCAACACTGCCGGACCACCTGGGCCACTTACCAGGCTCGTCCCCGACCCACTAATACGAGTTTTTGGGATTCTTCGCTCGAAACCCCAGATGGCGCAAGAATCCGTGGGCTAACACCCACGAAAAATAGCAAAAATCGCCTGTTTCTCCTTCCTTGGGCAATAAAATCCTACCAGGGCCCCGCCAACATCGCTGGACCACCTGGGCCGCTTATCGGGCTAATCCTCGACCCACCCGTATAATATTTTGGGATTCTTCGCCCGGAACCACAGATGGCGCTAGAATCGGTGGGCTAACACACACAAAAAATGGCTGAAATCACAGTTTCTCCTTCCTTGGGCCATAAAATCCTACTAGGGCCCCGCCAACATCGCCAGACCACCTGGGCCGCTTACCGGAATCGTCCCCGACATACCTCTATGATTTTTTGGAATTCTTCGCCCGAAACCCAAGATGGCGCTAGAATCCGTGAGCTAACACCCACAAAAAATGGCCAAAATCACTTCTTTCTCCTTCTTTGGGCCATAAAATCCCACCACGGCCCCACCAATGTCTCCGGACCACCTGAGCCGCTTGCTGGGCTCGTCCCCAACCCACCTATATGATTTTTTGGGATTCTGCGCCCGAAACCACAGATGGCGCTAGAATCCATGCCACCGAACCACCTGGGCCACTTGCTGGGCTCGTCCCCGACCCATCCGTATGATTTTTAGGGATTCTTCGCCCGTAACCCCAGATGACGCCAGAATAAGTGGGCTAACACCAATTTCTCCTTCCCTGGGCTATTAAATATTACCAGGGCCCCGCCAACGCCGCCGAACCACCTGGGCTCTTACTGGACTCATCCTCGACACACCTGCATGATTTTTTGAGATTCTTCGCTCGAAACCCAGGATGGCGCCAGAATTCGGGGGCTAACACCCACGGAAAAAGGCCAAAATCGCCTATTTCTCCTTCCTTGGGCCATAAAATCCTACCAGGGG
>DF357601.1:151664-162287 GCA_000787875.1 Solanum virginianum
TCGCCTGTTTCTCCTTCCTTGGGCCATAAAATCCTACACGGGCCCCGCCTATACCGCCGAACCACCTGGGCCGCTTGCCGGGATCATACCCGACCCACCCGTATGATCTTTCGGGATTCTTCGCCCGCAACCCAGGATGGCGCCAGAATCCGTGGGCTAACACCCACAGAAAATGGCAAAAATTGCCTGTTTCTCCTTCCTTGCGATATAAAATTCTACACGGGCCCCGCCAACGTCGTCGGACTACCTGGGCCGCTTACGGAGCTCATACTCGAGCCACCCGTATGATTGTTTTGGGATTCTTCGCATGGAACCCAGGATAGTGCCAGAATTCGTGGGCTAACACTCACGGAAAATGACCGAAATCGCCTGTTTCTCCTTCCTTGGGCCATAAAATCCTACACGGGCCCCGCCAATGCCGCCGGACCACGTGGGCCGCTTGCCGGGCTCGTGGCCGACCCACCCATATGTTTTTTTGGGATTCTTTGCCCGGAGCCCAGGATGGCGCCAGAATCCGTGGGCTAATACCCACGAAAAATGGCCGAAATCTCCTGTTTCTCCTTCCTTGGTCCAAAAAATCCTACATGGGCCCCACCAATGCTGTTGGACCACCTGGGCAGCTTCACGGACTCGTGGAAGATCCACCTGTATAATTTTTTGGGATTCTTTGCCCGAAACCCAGGATGGGGCCAGAATCCGTGGGCTAACACACACGAAAAATGGCCGAAATCGCCTGTTTCTCCTTCCTTGGGCCATAAAATCCTACACGGGCCCCGCCAATGCCGCCGAACCACCTGGGCCGCTTTTCGAGATCATGCCCAATCCATCCGTATGATCTTTCGGGATTCTTTGCCTGGAACCTAGGAGGGCGCCAGAATCCATGGGCTAACACCCACGAAAAATGGCCAAAATCGCCTGTTTCTCCTTCCTTAGGCCATAAAATCCTACACGGGCTCCGCCAACGCCGTCGAACCACTTGGGCCGCTTGTCGGGCTCGTGGCCGACCCATCCATATAATTTTTGGATTCTTCGCACGGAATCCAGGATGGCGCCAGAATCCATGGGCTAACACGCTCGAAAAATGGCTAAAATTGCCTATTTCTCTTTTCTTGGGCCATAAAATCCTACACGGGCCCCGCCAATGCCGCCGGACTACCTGGACCACTTGCCGGGCTCGTGCCCGATCCACCTATGGCGCCAGAATCCGTGGGCTAACACCCACGGAAAATGGTCGAAATTGCCTTTTTCTCCTTCTTTGGGCCATAAAATCACTTGCCGGGCTCGTGCCCGATCCACCTGTATGATTTTTAGGGATTCTTCTCTCGGAACCCAGGATGGCGCCAGAATCCGTGGGCTAACACCCATGGAAAATGGCCGAAATCGCCTGTTACTCCTTTCTTGGGCCATAAAATCCTACACGGACCCCTACCAATGCCGCCGAACCACCTGGGCCGCTTGTCGGGCTCGTGACCAACCCACCCGTATAATATTTTGGGATTCTTCACCCGAAACCCAGGATGGTGCCAAAATCCATGGGCTAACACCCACGGGAAATGGCCGAAATCGCCTGTTTCTCCTTCCTTGGGCCATAAAATCCTACACGGGCCCTGCCAACGCCGTCAGACCACCTGGGCAGCTTCCCGAGCTCATGCCCGACCCACCCGTATGATTTTTTAGGATTTTTCACTCGGAACCCAGGATGGCGCCAGAATCCATGGGATAACACCCACGGAAAATGGCCGAAATCGCCTGTTTCTCCTTCCTTAGGTCATAAAATCCTACCAGGGTCCTGCCAACACCTTTGGATCACCTGGGCCGCTTGCCAAATGCATACCCGACCCACCTGTATGATTTTTTGGGATTTTTCACCCAAAACCCCAGATGGCGCCAGATGCTTGCCGAGCCCGTGCCCGACCCACCCGTACGATTTTTTTGATTTCTTCGCTCGGAACCCAGGATGGCGCCAGAATTTGCGGGCTAACACCCACGAAAAATGGCCAAAATTGCCTGTTTCTCCTTCCTTGGGCCATAAAGCCCTACATGGGCCTCGCCAAGGCTGCCGGACCACCTGGGCCGCTTGTCAGGCTCGTGTCCGACCCACTCGTATGATATTTTGGGATTCTTCACCCGAAACCCAGGATGGTGCCAGAATCCATGGTCTAACACACACAGAAAAAGGCCAAAATCGCCTGTTTCTCCTTCCTTGGGCCATAAAATCCTACACGGGCCCCGCCAATGCCGCCGGACCACCTGGGCCGCTTGCCGATCTCGTACCCGACCCACCCGTATAAAATTTTGAGATTCCTCGCCCGGAACCTAGGATGGCGCCAGAATTCGTGGACTAACATCCACGGAAAATAGTCGAAATCGCTTGTTTCTCCTTTCTTGGGCCATAAAATCCTACATGGGCCCCGCCAATGCTGTCGAACCACCTTGGCCACTTGTCGAGCTCATCCCCGACCTACCCGTTCATTTTTTTGGGATTCTTCGCCCGGAACCCAGGATGACGCCAGAATTCGTGGGCTAACACCCACGGAAATTGGCCGAAATCGCCTATTTCTCCTTCCTTGGGCCATAAAATCCTACCACGTTCATTTTTTTGGGATATCCGTGGGCTAACCCAGGATGACGCCAGAATTCGTGGGCTAACACCCACGGAAATTGGCCGAAATCGCCTGTTTCTCCATCCTTGGGCCAAAAAATCCTACACTGGCCCCGCCAATGCCGCCGGACCACCTGGACCACTTATCGGGCTCATCCCCGATCCATCTGTATTATTTTTCGAGATTCTTCGCCCGGAACCCAGGATGGCGCCAGAATCCGTGGGCTAACTCCCACGAAAAATGGTCGAAATCTCCTGTTTCTCCTTCCTTGGCCCATAAAATCCTACATGGTCCTCGCCAACGCCTCCGGACCACCTGGGCCGCTTGCCGGGATCGTGCTCGGCCTATCCGTATGATTTTTTGGGATTCTTAGCTCGGAACCCAGGATGGCGCCAGAATCCGTGGGCTAACACCCACGGAAAATGGTCGAAATCGCCTGTTTCTCCTTCCTTGCTCCATAAAATCCTACACGAGCCTCGCCAATGCCTTCGGACCACCTGGGCCGCTTACCGATCTCGTGCCCGACCCACCCGTATGATTTTTTGGGATTCTTTGCTTGGAACCCAGGATTACGCCAGAATTCGTGGGCTAACACCCTTGAAAAATGGCCAAAATTGCCTGTTTCTCCTTCCTTGGGACCCGCCAACGCCGCCGGACCACCTGGACTACTTGCTGGGCTCGTGACCAATCCACCCATTTTATTTTTTGGGATTCTTCGCCCGAAACCCATGATGGCGCCAGAATCTGTGTGTAACTCCCACGAAAAATGGCTGAAATCGCCTGCTTCTCTTTTCTTATGCCAAAAAATCCTACACGGGCCCCGCCAATGCCGCCGGACCACCTGGGCAGCTTTTCGGGCTCGAGCCCGACACACCAATATGATTTTTCAGGATTCTTCGCCCGAAACCTAGGATGGCGCCAAAATCCGTGGGCTAACACCCACAGAAAATGGCCGAAATGGATGGCGCCAGAATTCGTTGGCTAACACCCACGGAAAATGGTCCAAATCGCCTGTTTATCCTTCCTTGGGCCATAAAATCCTACACGAGCCCCCAACGCGGCCGAACCACCTGGGTCGCTTACCGAGCTTATGCCTGACCCACCCGTATGACTTTTGGGGATTCTTCGCCCGAAACCCAGGATGGCACCAGAATTCGTGGGCTAACACGCACGGAAAATGGTTGAAATCGCCTCTTTCTCCTTCCTTGGGCCATAAAATCCTACACGGGCCCCGCCAAGGTGGCCGAACCATCTGGACCGCTTGTCGAGCTCGTGCTCGACCCACCTGAATGATTTTTCGGGATTCTTCGCCCGGAACCCAGGATGGCGCCAGAATCCGTGGGCCTTGGGCCATAAAATCCTACACGGGCCCCGCCAACGCCGCCGAACCACTTGGGATGCTTGCTGGGCTTGTACCCGACCCACCCAAATGATTTTTGGGATTCTTCGCCTGGAACCCTGGATGGCGCCAGAATCCGTGGATTAACACCCATGGAAAATGGCCGAAATCGCCTATTTCTCCTTCCTTGGGCCATAAAATCCTACACGGGCCACTCTAATGCCGCCAGACCACCTGGGCCGCTTGTCGGGCTCGTGTCCGACCCACCCATATGATTTTTTCAGGATTCTTCGCCCGGAACCCAGGATAGCACCAGAATCCGTGGGCTAACACCGACAAAAAATGGTCGAAATCGCCTGTTTCTCCTTTCTTGGGCCATAAAATCCTACCAGGCATTCTTCGCCCGGAACCCAGGATAGCACCAGAATCCGTGGGCTAACACCGACAAAAAATGGTCGAAATCGCCTGTTTCTCCTTTCTTGGGCCATAAAATCCTACACGGGCCCCGCCAATGCTTTCGGACCACTTGGGCCGCTTGTCGGGCTCGTGCCCGACCCACCCATATGATTTTTCAGGATTCTTCTCCCGGAACCCAGGATGGAGCCAGAATCCGTGGGCTACCACCCACGAAAAATGGCCGAAATCGTCTGTTTCTCCTTTCTTGGGCCATAAAATCCTACCAGGCCCCCGATAATACTGCCGGACCACCTGGGCCGCTTGCTGGGATCATCCCCGACCAACCTGTATGATTTTTTGGGATTTTTTTCCCGGAACCATAGTTGGGGCCAGAATCTGTGGGCTAACACCCACGGAAAATGGCCGAAATCGCCTGTTTCTCCTTCCTTGGGCCATAAAATCCTACCAGGCCCCCGGCAATGCCGTTGGACCACCTGGGCTGCTTGCTGGGCTCGTACGAAATCGCCTGTTTCTCCTTCCTTGGGCCATAAAATCCTACCAGGCCCCCGGCAATGCCGTTGGACCACCTGGGCTGCTTGTCGGGCTCGTTCTCGACCCAATCGTATGATTTTTTAGGAATCTTCGCCGAAACCCAGGATAGCGCCAGAATCCGTGGGCTAACACCCTCGAAAAATGGCTAAAATTGCCTGTTTCTCCTTTCTTGGGCTATAAAATCCTACACGGGCCATGCCAACGCCGCTGGACCACTTGAGCCACTTGTCGGGCTCGTACCTGACCCACCTATATGGTTTTTTTGGATTCTTCACCCGAAACCCCAGATGGCGCTAGAATCCATGGGCTAACACCCATGAAGAATGGCCGAAATCGCCTGTTTCTCCTTCCTTGGGCCAGAAAATCCCCTGATGATGCCGCCGGACCACCTGGGCTGCTTGCTGGGCTCGTACCCGACCCACCCATAGGAATTTTTGGGATTCTTTTCTCGGAAGCCCAGTGAGGGCCAGAATCTGTGGGCCAACACCCATGAAAAATGGCCGAAATTGTCTGTTTCTCCTTCTTTGGGCCATAAAATCCTACAAAGCCCCCGACAATGCTGCCAGACCACCTGGACTACTTGCCGGGTTCATCCCCGACCCACCCGTATGATTGTTTGGGATTCTTTTCTCGGAACACCAGTTGGGGCAAGAATTCGTGGGCTAATACCCACGAAAAATGGCCGAAATCGCCTGTTTCTCCAGTTGGGGCCAGAATCCGTGGGCTAAAACCACGAAAAATGGCCGAAATCGCCTATTTCTCCTACGGCCATAAAATCCTACCAGGCCTCCGGCAATGCCGTCGGACCACCTGGGCCACTTGTCGGCCTTGTCCCCGACCCACCCATATATTTTTTGGGATTATTTTCCCGAAACCCTAGTTGGGGCCAAAATTCGCAGGCTAACACCCACGAAAATTGGTCGAAATCGCTTGTTTCTCCTTCCTTGGGCCCTAAAATCCTACCAGGACCCCGACAATGCCATCGGACCACCTGGACCACTTGCTGGGCTCGTCCCTGACCCACCCGTATGATTTTTTGGGTTTCTTTTCTCAGAACCCCAGTTGGGGCCAGAATTCGTGGGCTAACACCCACAGAAAATGGCCAAAATCGCCTGTTTCTCCTTCCTTGGGCCCTAAAATCCTACCAGGACCCCGAGAATTCGTGGGCTAACACCCACAGAAAATGGCCAAAATCGCCTGTTTCTCCTTCCTTGGACCATAAAATCCTACCAGGCCCCTGGCAACATCGCCGGACCACCTGGGCCACTTGTCGGGCTCTTCCTCGACACACCCGTATGATTTTTTGGAATTCTTTTCCCGGAACCCCAGTTGGGGCCAGAATCTGTGGGTTAACACCCACGGAAAATGACCGAAATCGCCTGTTTCTCATTCCTTGGGCCATAAAATCCTACATTGACCCCATGCTGCCAGACCACGGGTTAACACCCACGGAAAATGACCGAAATCGCCTGTTTCTCATTCCTTGGGCCATAAAATCCTACCAGGCCCCCAGCAACGCCGCTGGACCACCTGGCCCGCTTGCTGGGCTCTTCCCCGACCCACCCGTATGATTTTTTGCAATTCTTTTCCCGAAACCCCAGTTGGGGCTAGAATCCATGAAAATCGCCTGTTTCTCCTTCCTTAGGCCATAAAATCCTATTAGGCCCCTGACAACGCCGTCGAACCACCTGGGCTATTTGCTGGGCTCGTCCCCGACCCACCCGTATGATTTTTTGGGATTTTGTTCTCGGTACCCCAGTTGGGGCTAGAATTCGTGGGCTCACCCAAGGAAAATGGCCGAAATTGCCTGTTTCTCCTTCCTTGGGCCATAAAATCCTATCAGGCCCCCGGCAACACCGTCGAACCACCTGGGCCGCTTGCCGGGCTCGTCCCCGACCCATCCATATGGTTTTTTGGTATTTTTTTCTCGGAACCCCAGTTAGGGCCAGAATTCGTGGGCCAACACCCACGGAAAATTGCCGAAATCGCCTGTTTCTCCTTCCTTGGGCCATAAAATCCTACCAGGCCCCCGGCAACGCCGTCGGACCACCTGGGCTGCTTGCCGGGCTCGTCCCCAACCCACGCGTATGATTTTTAGGAATTCTTTTCCCAGAACCACAGTTGGGGCCAGAATCAGTGGGCTAACACCCATGGAAATTGGCCGAAATCGCCTGTTTCTCCATCCTTGGGACATTAAATCCTACCAGGCCCCCAACAATGCCGCCGGACCACTTGGGCAGCTTGCCGGGCTCATTCCCGACCCACCCGTATGATTTTTTGGAATTCTTTTCCTGGAAGCCCAGTTGTGGCCAGATTCCGTGTGCTAATACCACGGAAAAAGACCGAAATCTCCTATTTCTCCTACGGCCATAAAATCCTACTAGGCCCCCAGCAACACTACCAGACCACCTGGGCCGCTTGCCGGCCTCGTCCCCGATGCACCCATACAATTTTTTGGGATTCTTTTCTCGAAAACCCAGTTGGGGCCAAAATGCGCAGGCTAACACCCACGAAAATTGGTCAAAATCGCCTGTTTCTCCTTCCTTGGGCCATAAAATCCTACCAAGCCCCCGGCAACATTGTCGGACCACCTGGACCGCTTACTGGGCTCTTCCGCGACCCACCCGTATGATTTTTTGGGTTTCCTTTCTTGGAACCCAGTTGGGGCCAGAATTCGTGGGCTAACACCCATGGAAAATGGCAAAATCGCCTGTTTCTCCTTCCATGGACCATAAAATCCTACCAGGCCCCTGGCAACACCTCCGGACCACCTGGGCCACTTTTAGGGCTCGTCCCCGACACACCCGTATGATTTTCTGGAATCTTTTTCCCAGAACCCCAGTTGGGGCCAGAATTCGTGGGCTAACACCCACGAAAAATGGCCGAAATCGCCTGTTTCTCATTCCTTGGGCCATAAAATCCTACCAGGCCCCCAGCAACGCCGTCGGACCACCTGGGCCGCTTGCTGGGCTCGTCCCCGACCCACCTGTATGATTTTTTGTGATTCTTTTCCCGGAACCCAGTTGGGGCCAGAAGCCGTGGGCTAACACCCACGGAAAATGGCCAAAATCGCCTGTTTCTCCTTCCTTAGGCCATAAGGGGCCAGAATTCGTGGGCTAACACCCACGGAAAATGGCCAAAATCGCCTGTTTCTCCTTCCTTAGGCCATAAAATCCTATCAGGCCCCCGACAACGCCTACGGACCACCTGGGCCATTTGCCAGTCTCGTTCCTGACCCACCCGTATGATTTTTTGGGATTGTTTTCTCGGTACACCAGTTGGGACCAGAATTCGTGGGCTCACCCACGAAAAATGGCCGAAATCGCCGTTTTCTCCTTGGGCCATAAAATCCTACCAGGCCCTCGGCAACACCGTCGGACCACCTGCGCCGCTTGTCGGGCTCGTCCCCGACCCATCCGTATGGTTTTTTGGTATTTTTTTCCCGGAACCCTAGTTGGGGCCAGAATCCGTGGGCTAACACCCACGGAAAATGGCCGAAATCGCCTGTTTCTCCTTTCTTGGGCCATAAAATCCTACCAGGCCCCCGGCAACGCCGCCGGACCACCTCGCTCGTCCCCAACCCACGCGTATGATTTTTTGGAATTCTTTTCCCGGAACCACAGTTGGGGCCAGAATTCGTGGGTTAACACCCATGGAAATTGGCCGAAATCGCCTGTTTCTTCTTCTTTGGGCCATTAAATCCTACCAGGCCCCCGGCAACACTACTGAACCACCTGGGCCGCTTGTCAGGCTCGTCCCCGACCCACCCGTATAATTTTTTGGGATTCTTTTCCCGGAAGCCCAGTTGGGGCCAGAATTCGGGGGCTAACACCACGAAAAATGGCTGAAATAACATGTTTCTCCTTGGGCTATAAAATCCTACCAGGCCCCCGGCAACGCCGCCGGACCACCTGGGCTGCTTGCCGGCCTTATCCCCGACCTATGTACAATTTTTTGGGATTCTTTTCCCGGAACCCCAGTTGTGGCAAAAATCTGCGAGCTAACACCCACGGAAATTGGTCGAAATTGCCTGTTTCTCCTTCCTTGGGCCATAAAATCCTACCAGGCCCCCAACAACGCTGTCAGACCACCTAGGCCACTTACTGGGCTCATCCCCGACCCACCCGTATGATTTTTTGGGATTCTTTTCTTGGAAACCCAGTTGGGGCCAAAATTCGTGGGCTAATACCCACGGAAAATGGCCAAAATCGCCTGTTTGTCCTTCCTTGGACCATAAAATCCTACCAGGCCCCTGGCAACACCGCCGGACCACCTGGACCACTTGTCGGGCTCATCCCCGACCCACCCGTATGATTTTCTAGAATTCTTTTCTCGGAACCCCAGTTAAGGCCAGAATTCGTAGGCTAACACCTACGGAAAATGGCCGAAATCACCTGTTTCTCATTTCTTGGGCCATAAAATCCTACCAGGCCCCCAGCAACGCCACCGAACAACCTGGGCTGCTTGCTGGGCTCATACTCGACTGACCCATATGATTTTTTATGATTCTTTTCCCGAAACCCCAGTTGGGGGCCAGAATCCGTGGGCTAACACCCACGAAAAATGGCAAAATCGCCTGTTTCTCCTTCCTTAGGCCATAAAATTCTATCAGGCCCCCGACAATGCCGCCGGACCACCTGAACCATTTGCCGATCTCGTTCCCGACCCACCCGTATGATTTTTTGGGATTTTTTACCCGGTACCCCAGTTGGAGCCAGAATCCGTGGGCTCACCAATGAAAAATGCCAAAATCGCCTATTTCTCCTTCCTTGGGCCATAAAATCCTACCAGGCCCCCGGTAACGCCATCGAACCACCTGGATCACTTGTCGGGCTCATTCCCGACCCATCCGTTTGGTTTTTTGGTATTTTTTCCCCCAAAACCCCAGTTGGGGCCAGAATCCATGGGCTAACACCCACGAAAAATGGCCAAAATCGCTTGTTTCTCCTTCGTTGGGCCATAAAATCCTACCAGGCCCCCGACAACGCCGCTGGACCACCTGGTCTGCTTGCCGAGCTCATCCCCAACCCACGCGTATGATTTTTTGGAATTCTTTTCTCGGAACCACAGTTGGCGCCAGAATCCGTGGGCTAACACCCATGGAAATTGGCCGAAATCACCTGTTTCTCCTTCCTTGGGCCATTAAATCCTACCAGGCCCCCGGCAACACCGCCGAACCACCTAGGCCGCTTGTCGAGCTCGTCATCGACCCACCCATATGATTTTTTGGGATTCTTTTCTCGAAACCCCTGTTGGGTCTAGAATCTGTGGGCTAACACCCACGAAAAATGTCCAAAATCACATGTTTCTCCTTCCTTGGACCATAAAATCCTACCAGACCCCCGGCAACGTCGCCGGACCACCTGGGCCGCTTGCCAGGCTCTTCCTCGACCCACCCATTTTGTTTTTTATTATTCTTTACCCGAAACACAAATGGCGCCAGAATCCGCGGGATAACATCCACGCAAAATAGCTGAAATCGCCTATTTCTCCTTCCTTGGGCCATAAAATCCTACCCTTCCCACGGCAACGCCATCGGACCACCTGGCCCGCTTACCGGGCTCGTGCCCAACCCACCCGTATGATTCTTTGGGATTCTTCGCCTGAAACCCTAGATGGCGCCAGAATTCGTGGGCTATCACCCACAAAAAATGGCCGAAATCGCCTGTTTCTCCTTTCTTGGGCCATAAAATCCTACTAGGGCCCCGCCAATGCCGTCGGACCACCTGGGCC
>DF357600.1:0-13888 GCA_000787875.1 Solanum virginianum
CCCAGACCCCACTTGTGGGATTTTACTGGGTATGTTGTTGTTGTTGTTGACCTTACTCAAAATGGAGTACTGTATTGCCAAAATTAATTGTATGTGCTTGATATTAATGGACTAAGGAAGAGGATAATGGAAGAAACCCATCATTCTAGATATTCCATCTATCCAGGATCAACTAAGATGTACCATGACGTGAAGGGAATGTTTTGGTGGGGAGGCATAAAAAAGGACCTTGCAAATTTTGTGGCTCAATGTCCAAATTACCAACAAGTGAAAGTAAAACCCAAAAAGCTAGGAGGTTATATCCAATGTATAGAGCTTCCAACATGGAAGTGGGATATGATAAATATGGATTTTGTTACTGGTTTGCCTCGGTCATTTCAGAAGTTTGACACCATATGGATAATAGTTGAAAAACTCACAAAGTCAGCACACTTCTTGCCACTCAGGAGTGATTATATAGCTGAAGAGTATGCCAAGCTATACCTCAAAGATATAGTAAGGCTACATGGAGACCCAATCTCCATTATGTCTGACCGAAGAGGTCAATTCATTGTAAAGTTTTGGAAGTCCTTCCAAAGGAGTTTAGGGACATAAGTGAATTTTAGTACAACTTTCCACCCTCAAACAGATGGTCAAGCAGAACAAATCATTCAGACACTTTAAGATATGTTGCAAGCTTGTGCATTGGACTTTAAAGGTAGTTGGGTGGACCACTTGCCACTTATTGAATTTGCCTACAATAATAGCTACCACTCAAGTATCAAGATAGCACCTTATGAAGCTTTGTATGGAAGGAAATGTAGGTCTCCAATTGGATGGTTTGAAGTGGGTGAAACCACCTTGCTTGGGCCATATCTAGTACACAAGCTATGGAAAAAGTTAAGGTAATACAACAACAGCTAGAAACAACCTAAAATCATCACAAATTATATACAAATATTAGAAGAAGAAGACTGGAATTCTCAACAGGGGATTGGGTATTTTTAAAGGTGTTTCCTATGAAAGGGGTTATGAGGTTTGGTAACAAAGGAAAACTGAGCCCACGTTACATAGGACCATATCGGATTATTAAGAGGTTCGGGTAGGTTGCATATGAACTAGAGCTACCCCAAGAGCTTTCAATAGTTCATCCAGTTTTCCATATCTCAATGCTTCAAAATGCATAGGTGACCCATTCTATATCACTCCTATTAAGGATGTGTAGGATGTAGATGATCTCACCTATGAAGAGGTACCCGTTGCTATTCTAGATCGTCAAGTTAAGAAGCTAAGAAATAAAGAAATAGCTTCAGTAAAGTACTTTGGAGAAACTAGAAAGCTGAAGAAATAAAATGGGAGGCCGAGGATGCAATGAAATCAATATACCCTCACCTATGTGAAGCTAAGGAGGAAGTGCAACATGCAGAATTTGGGAGCCTTAATAGGTATATTTATTTAAACATTTATTATGTTTGACATGGTTAAACTATCTAATTATGCTAACATGGACGAATATTCCTAGGGGAGAGGATGTAACACCCCACATATTACATGTATTAGTCCTATTCATATGAAACATGATATGGCTTTTCAAATTAGCACCAATTTTTAAAAGTGCTTGACTGATTATGAATAAAGTCGATGTTAAGGGTGAAACTTTAGCCCATGTTTTAGCATTATAAATGGACTATAATTACAGCCTAAGATGAAAAATAAAAGGGCCCATTTACATCACAACCGACTTGACGAATTGGGCCAAAACTAACTAAGAGAAAGGGAAACAAATTGGTAGCAAAGCCCAATCAATTTGGAGCCCCTTGAGACCCAAGTTAAAGGGGAAAAATGGTACATTATCAACATAATATATTATGTCTAAGAAGTCAAAAGTAAGTCGGCCAAGAGGCTTTTTAAAAAGGGGTGAAAACAGCCCCTTAAAGCCATTTCAACTTAGACACAAAAAAAATCTGCTTTTCCTGGTTGTTCTTTGCTCTCTTTCAAAGTGTGAAAAACAAGCCTCACAACCTTACAAAGATCCCTAAAGAAGATATAAACCTTGATTTTAAAGGTAAGTAAGTTTACTTATATGTTTAGTATGGTTTTGTTATGTAAAACAAAAGGATAAGCTAATTATATCCTTGCTGAAATTGTTGGACAGCATGTGTTCCCAAAAGTTATTGTATATTTTTCTTGTTTATTTGGAAGATTTTCTCTATTTGGTTGGATTGATTATGAAGGGAGGATATTTTGTAATTTTTATTGGTTCTATAAGTTTATTTGGAATATTTTCTCTTTTTTGTTAGATTGATTATGAAGATATGCAACTGTTCTTAATGTGTATTGGTTCTATAATGATGTATAAAGGCTGCTGCACCATTTTAAATGTCCGCGAAAGTGAGTTCTTGTGTGATATCACAATTGTGCTCGTCATAGGAACTTGTGGGCTGATTGATTGAGGACTATGGTCTCACATCCTCCACCTGTTTTGAGGACTATTTTTGAACTATTTTAAGGTTAGTTGTATGTGTATATATGGTAGGGACTGTTTGGTTAAAATTTGAATAGGTTTGGAATCATCGACGTCAAAATGTAGCAAAGGGATGTAACGTTATGCCGCCCATGTGTATGTTGTGTATAATTGTCATGTGTTATGCTTTGTGGGCTGTTGTAAGGCTGTTATGGCACTAAAACAGGCTGCATATGATATGTATATGAGAATATGTTTTAGAAAATACGATTAGGGGCGGAAAGATTGAAAGAATACGCTTGGGTTTATAATTATCCGTTTGCTGCCCGTATGTTGTTTTTTTAAGAGATTGGGCTGCCAAGATGTGTCTATTGGCTGCTAATGCTAGTTTTATCTCCTACTATATTATAGATAAATATTTGGAGGAAGGGAAGGTTATATCGAGGTAAAACCGAGGTCGTACAACGAGGTATGTAAGGCTACTTGATCCCGTATTACTTGGCATGAACTCTAGATTTTTCCTTGGCACATAAAGGCACTTACCAACTCCGACCCAACTATTAACCATGTCTCCACTCTTTCACATGTTCATATGCTCCCATACATAGTAACCTTCAAATCTACATACAGACATGGATACCAAGTTACATAGGTTCTTGTTGCTAAATAAAGTTCACAAGTTGTTTCATCTCATACGCATTTCATTATTTGTGTAATGTAATCTTTTGATTGTCATATTATCTTGTATGATTATCTACATGTCACATGCCACATTTACAGCCCTATCACTCCAATATTGTGACAGCCAAAAGAATCATCTCAAAGGTAATTGAAAGGTAAAGTATATTGCTTATTGATAGGTGGTAACTCGAGGGGTGGAAGAATCACCTAGCCAGGGTCGATCCTATCATGGGGGGTAGCCCAAGAGGTTAAAAGAAAAGCCTAGCCAAGGCCGATCCTGATATAGATTTACCACTGATTAGCTGGTGATTTGTATTATATGCTGTGTACAGATTATATAGTAAAGGTAAAGTAATAAAAAGAACATAAAGTACATGATCCCATAGTATAACAAAAGCTGGTCTATTATCCTATACCAGTGCATAGTTTCATTTGTGTTGTTACTTCATATATTGTATTTCCTGCCTTATATATTAGTATATTATCTCATACTAACGTCCCTTACGAGGGACCTGCATTTTATGTTGTAGGTACAGGTGCTAGTAGATCTCCACAGTAGGAGTACAAGATATCCAGCTGTGGTTACCAAGCTCCAGGTTTTTTCGGAGCTTTGCGTGTCTAGAGCTTATATTTTGTGTTGTACAGTTAGTCGAGGTGGGGCCTGTCCCGACCCTTATCAGATATTTTTTCTTACGTAGAGGCTTTCCATACTATGTAAATTAAAGTATGGTCATGTCTCGTACTTCAGACAACATGGCCCCAACAGCCTAGTCATATGCATTTCCTTTTAGCTTGTTATTACTGTTTACTTTCTTAAAAGCATGTTGAATGTCGAAATAACTTATAATATGTATAGAAAGCGCATAGATACAGGTTGTTCCTCCCGAGCCTTATTGATAATGGGTGCCAATCCACTTTAACAGGACTTTGGGCGTGATACTAAGTAAGCTCGGGGTCATAGGGAACAAGTGCTTGACCCTTGCTTCGGGTGTTTGACATGTAATGCTAGCTTTTTACCTAGGAACAAACCAAGAAACAAAATTAAAATTAAGGAATAGTATTACACATTGCAAGTAGCAACTAATAGACTATTGCTTCACCATATTCCCCAGCAACGGCGCCAAAATTTGATACGCCCAAAATTTACACTCTAAAAGGAATAGTAAAGTAGTCGTTGATCAAATATAGAACTCAAGTAGAGTTAAGGTTGATCCCATAGGGAATACATGAGAATAAATCTATTAGCACTATTTTTTGATGCAATATCTTTTCCGAAACAAAAGTGCATAAAGTAATTGGAGGGTTTTGGTTTTTGTAAGCTAAACTACTAAAGAAAGTAACAAACGAGTACAAAGACCACTGGATTTTAATTGATTAATGTGAAGCTAGGATTGTATTCCCAATGAAAAGTCATGTGATAACTGAATCTATGTGGTAAACTAATTCATTATAACGTGTACAAGATCTAACAAGTTATGTAACACCTAATTCACCTTTCCATCTTTCACAGATGTATTTCACTCATCAAGCTCTGTCTCAGAATGTATATTTACTAACCCTTGTTATCAACCCCATAATACTCTCACCTTTCGGTCTCATGTACTTAGACAAGGTTAAAAACCCCGAACTTCTGTCATAGAACTCTTTTCCTAATTAATCTACCCCTTTCGGTCATGTAATGAATAAAGGCTTACCCTGAAGCATCTACTCATTAAGGAAGAAGATAAAGTGAAGAATACTACAATATATACGTAAATCAATCCTAAGATTTACCCCATATTCGTCTATCTTATTGATTTGTCATGGTTCCCATAATTGAAGCTGTAGGTTTAGCCTAGTATTTTCAATAAAACCCACAATAATATAAAGAATTCATAATAAATAACTTACTATTGAAGAATTAGTGAATCCACGGATTACAATCTTCAATAAGATAATTCAAATCTATATAGTTCAACAAAATTTCAAATAAAATAGTGTTCTCTCTTGTTCTCTATATCCAGTCATCCAAGACTAATTAAAAATGAAATAAAAATAATATTTATGTACAAGGAAAACCTAATTCGATTTAAAATAGCAAAAATTATGTTGGCAAGACTTACCATTTATTAAAATAGCAAATGGTTTGTGAACCATTCTGTGTGGCAACACTTGGTCCGCAAAATACTCTTCACTACTTCACAGACCCACATGCGTCGACACGGTCCGTGTGAGGGTTCATGGACCATGAATCGGCCTGCCTCACTCCACTTATACAATTTTCAAATTTTTTTATGGTAATAGCCTTCCTCATGTTATTTTGGTGCCACGTGCCATGGTCCATGTCAAGCTGCATGATTCGCGTAATGTACCATGGGGCCTTCCTTTAGAAAATTTTCCTCCAGCTCCATATCTCACTATCCTAAGTTTTCCATTATGCCAAGTGTAAGACAACAATGAGCCTCACGACTTGTTGAATATCACACGAGCCGTAAAGGTACATATGATCCTTCACTTGCTTTTTTTTTCTCCATGGTTTCCTAGGCCACTTCCACATGCCTTCCTACGGTTAGTGTGACACCACACGAGCCGTGAAGGGCTCAGTATACCCACACTTTATCTTCTTTACATTCATTTCACTATCACTCATCTATTTATTCATGCCTCAATCACTTTTCCTGCACAATATCAAAAACACACATGAAAATAACAACCTTGCTTGAGAATGCATAAAAGTCCTTCATTTAAAGCGTCACAAGTGTGGTATTTCTACAACCTCATCACCTAAATCACCTATGATACATGAGTATTTCATATGAATCAGCTAAGGATTAACACGCACACTGTCAAGTACACGCTTGGTCTATGAAGTCTGAACAAATACCCTAATACATTTACCATTGAATCCATGGTTATGGACATCAACTGAAACCCCAAGAGGTTTTCAATCATTATATCCATTCCACACTCTATTATTTCCAGCTAAAGTAATAATCAGAGATCTAAAATAAAACTCTAAGTTTGCAACCATGAAATTTATAAATTAAACTTAGGAATAGATATAATTCACCCAAATCAACTACAGATAAGTCAATATATCATAGATGCAATAAATAAATCAAAGACTTGTAACAATAGCACACCCCCACATGGGTGTTTTAGCCACACATGCTAGTAATTAAAGATTGAATACCATATATAGCAACAAAAGTCATGGGTAACAAGATTGAGTACAACTCAGTTGATTATCACCAACTAATCTTCTCTAATTTGATGCCCAAAAGCTTCAAAATCCTAACTCTCCTTGTACTTTATGAGGAAAGTTCTATATACTACTACTACTACACACTAATTATTTCGATATAGAATGAACACATGATGTACAATGCCCTTTCTAAAATTGCTTATATACTCCATGCAAATGTGTGAAATTTTATGCTATGAAATGTTGTTCGACGGTCAAGGCCGACCATCGTCGAGAACTCCAGCGATGTGCTGAATGTGGACTTGACCCCTTTCCTATGTATCTTTCTAAGGCTTCCTCCACTACAACATTAGCCAATTACTATTTGCTCCGCCTATCCAATTCGGTGATGCATAAAAATATTCTTCATATCGCCTTTTTATCAGTGCTTTGGGGCTTTGGGTGCTGCAACATTAGATGATCACTTGTGCATTTTGATTGATCACCGAGTATGCTTTCCAATAGTGAATTTCATTGCCTTCTTAACTTTATTTGACTTAGAACCTTGGTTGCTGCATAGATAGGCTGTATCCACGAGTGTGTGGCAAATCGCCGAGAATGTCGATGATATAGCTTTTCACTACCTTTCCGCACTTTTGCTTACTTTTCAAGATTCTACAAAGCCTTGTCCATTTGAGCACTTTTAATTCCATTTCTTGTGATAGCACATGCATATTTGTTAGAAGTTGGAATTAATAGTACACTTAGGGCAATGTTTCCTTGCAATCTATCCCCAAAACGAGTCTGAAATATGGACTCATCATTGTATATCCATTGAAATGTTTATTATTGCACTCCTTATTTTTATTTCACTAAACTACACCAAAACATATATACTAATATAGTAATATTTTACTTTTCTCCAAATTAATATACATAAAAGAAATACACGTCCACTTCTCTTCGCTGATGTTAGTATAAAAATCCCTAAATAATTTTTTAACATTGGTGTAATTTTTCAATTGGGTCTCCATTTTTGCGGTGCTCTAAACACTTCTAGCTAGGATCTTGTCCTACGGTGTCAAAACATTATTTTTATTTTCGTCCTTTGATATTCAAAGCCTCACTAAAATGGCTTGTGTAAGTTTGTTCTAACTCATACTAGAGCTCCAAAATTTGCTGCTTTATACGCTACACAACTTCTAGAGCCGTAAGTTTAGGTTATCTTCTCTATTTATGGTGGTCTATTTTTGATTTATTTAATTTTAGGTTATCCTTTCGAAACTATGAAGTCGCTTGGGTCGATTATTTCAACTCTATATTTTTATAAAGTATGCCAAAGAAGTAAGAAATCAATGCGAGTAGCAGACTGAAAAATTTGTCGTTTTGGATATTGTTGGGGGGTATGATATTCTAATTTCTTCATATTTCTTCAAAGTACTGAGTCTGTGGATTCATATAGATTTTTTATTAAATATTTAGTCTGTGAAATATTGATGCCTCTAAAAAGTATGAACACACTCTTGTTCATTGGAGAAATAGTCATTGCTTATAAATTTAAAGTGAGTTAACAAAAATATACTGATAATAATGAATTCATTCATAATATATTGAACGACTAATTTTTATTGCTTTGATATTACACACTCACAAATGTAGGTATGCCATGCAATATATATGATGCTCAGTATATGCTTCGACATGTTGTTATTGAAATAACTATTTCTTCCCATACTTCAAAGCTACATGAGTATCAAAGTAGTCCTTCGTTTCTATTTGGATTGTTGTTTGCTATCTAAAGTTGAGCTGTTACAACCGCTCAGTAGTGAGAAATGGATATACTTCAATGACTTATTGTATAATAGAATTTTCGGCCTGCCAAAACTCATGTTTTTAAGAATATTTAGCCAATGTTGATGTATCCGAAAAATTCAACACTGCTTCCAACAGAGGAAGTAAAAAGCAAACACAATAAATTTTACATGCGTTATAAATAAACCCACAAATTCAAAAATGAGAATAAGAGAAGAAACTATTAGGATTAATAGAAAAAAATAATCTAAGGAATATTACAAACGAGTAGTTTTCGAACTATTTCGAGGAACATATTTTGACTAGTATTAGAACTCTTTCTAGGATCTATTTTAGAATAAATCATTAAACTTTTAGAACGTAGTAAGAGGATTAAAATAAAGTGAATACAATCTTCTTTTTTTTAATCCTATTAGGGATTGCATATTTATAGTTCTGATGGTTCAATTATTGGCATCTTTTCGTAATGATCCCGAAGGTCATTTAATTTCCAACCAAATTATCATTTTGCTCTTTCTGGAAGTTGCCTTGAATCATTTTTTATTAAGTTTAAAAGTTAGATTTTTAAAACCTTGTAAAAAGTTGGAGTTTTACTAAAGAAAGAGTTTTTGAGTCCAAAAAATGTTTAAATGATCATTCTTGGGTTCTAGAACAAGGAGGTTCCTATTTAGAATTCTGACGGTTCTATTGAATTTGGAACATCATTTTTTATAAGGTTTCATGTTTGGTTTGTGTTCACAGGGTTTTGAACGAATCCTGAGGGTCCTGATTGTGATTTATTTTTGGCTATGTTGTGTTGGTTTTGAATAGTTCTGGTGCCCTTTTTGGCATTAGAGGACAAAAGCAAGTGTGTCATCCTTAGTTATGAGCTAATTGACTTGACTCGATAAGTAAATTACAAGTTTTGAATATGAAGAAGGTAAAATCTAGATATGTTAATTTAGGATTATGGCCCTGCATAAGATAAAATACAACTCTAATATTTAACTTGAGATTGATAAAATGATATCAGTACACAACTTCCATTGATTTTTTAGTTCATTTAACTTGGGAATTACCAACGATCTCGTCTCTATCTTTCAATTTTTAAGTTTGTGTTTGATGAAGAAAACATATGATTTCCTATCAAAATATGTTTTCACTAGCTTTAAAACTGTCATTGCATAAATATAGGCTTCTACTAGACTGCATAGATTCAACTGTTCACCAAAATAACTTTGGTGGAGTTCCTGGACGCTGTTATTTGAAGCCTGAAATAGGAGGATCAAGAGTTTAAGCTTTTGACTTGAAGTTTAATCTGATTTATCTTTAATGGTGATTCGATGCTCTAATTTGCTAATAGTAACTGCTGAAGTATTCTTTTTAATAGTATACCATATGCTGCATATGATGGTGTTTTACTAGTACACTTGATTTGCTTTTTTCTAGTTGTCGACTATTGCTCAACAATGAATTAATTGACTCTATAGATGGCTTGATTCCAACATTCAACAATGAACTTACAAGGATAAAACCAAATTTAACCAAAGCTACCTGATATTCAAGAGGACAATCACAATACAACGATCATATAACAGAACAAACCAACAACATGTAAAGCAAAAACTTCACTGGGAATACCGTCTTTCAAAATCATATTACTAAAGCCATTTGCAAATAACCAAAATAGTTCCCAGGACATGGACATCAAGGAAACTGAGGAGTTACAAAAGCTAGGGGAAAATGGGTAGTCTAGAACACACATCACCCTAACTGCAAAAGACAAGAAAAGAGTTTATATCAATGATACACCTTACTAGTAATAGACCTTAGATCATATCCGAAAAATAGGCTACCTGACCTTTAGATGAGTTTAGCTATAGACTTAGCTTAACAACTTAGTCCTATGAATTTAGCTGAACTACTCCAATTACACAATCCAATTAAATCAACTATCGTTTAAAATTATAGAAGGTTCAGATTATCATCTTAAAAGTCATCTATAGTGAGAAGAAGATAAAGGTAGAAGAGATTAGAATAAGACTGAACATTATCATTACTGCCAGTAGATGGACGATTAATAAGTTGATTGGCAACCTCTTCTCTTAATGAATGAACATTAAATCTTAGCATTTTTAGATCAATTGTTAATCCTAGATAAAGATTTTGAAGTTGAGCAATAATGTGCATTGTAATATCTCGTTCCATTTTATCTTTTTGTGCATTGAGCTTTTCTTGCGTTTTTTGTTGAATCCTCTCTTCTAGGTCCTCTATTTTTTCTTCATCCTTTTATCATCAGCAATATGTGTCAAAGTTTCAGAATTTGCTGCTTTGTGTTTCAAAAGAGTCTTAGTAATTCCACGTCCATACAACCTTAATCGACTAGGATGGTCAGGTGCCATAACTTTTGAATATGCATCAATAGATTGGCTATCATAATCACTTTCTAGAGTTTCTATCATTTCCATTTCAGCCTACAAATAAGATTTAAAAGAAGAGAAAAAAGTTAAGGTATATAAAAATAGATCCAGTATTTAAGAACAATTAAATGACCAAGAGAAACTTTGAGCAACATAATTTTATACTATTATGTTGGTTATATCCTCATATGAGTACTTGTATACTCGGCCAGGTTTCCTTCTTCTAGTAGCCACGAAGAATTCATTGCTGGAAACACCATCCGGACTTTCCTTCTTTTTATTCTAGTTATACAAAAGTAGACATTAATATCTTTACAAGAAAGTATAAGTTCGTAGTTTGATTATGACAACATATCAAACCTCGTGGATTATGGAAAAAATTATGTTGCCAACAGTGTGCAGATTCCTCAGCTTTTTACGATTTTTATTATTAGTTTTTGACATATTCTACAAAAAAAACCCTGATGTTTCAAGCATACGGTTGAATCGATTATCAGAAGAAGAATTAGGCCAAAAATTAGGATACATTCTGGGAAAATCAAACTAAAAAAAAACCTAATAACCATCACTTGAAGTAACTCGGTAGATAGAGAATAAAATGTAAATGCTAACAAATATTAAGAAGATATACAAAATTATCTTACCTCAGCTTCATCAAAATCACAATAACAAAGGAGATCCTTAAATACAGATTTTGGAACATTTTTTGGTCTATTTTCTATTCGACTTTTGTCATTGTCATAGGGATAAAAGTATTTTTTCTTAATCCTACACTTATACCCTGTCCAAGCAAGTCTAATTGCATTCAAAACCCATTCTTTTCTAACATTAGGAATGTCATATTTCGCCTACACTTTGTGCAATTGGGTTAATGCAAAAAATAAGAAATATTTTCAACTAACATTAAAAATATTGAGAACATCTAACCATGACATAGTTCCACATATCCTTGTGCGTCTTTAACATTTTCCAATTAAGTATATTAATTGGACAAAATTCCCCATTCCTTGCCAATATGCTAAAGAAGCTACCCAACTTCTTTACCACTGCTTCAGTAGGACCAATAGGTTTGTGCAACTCATTTAATACGATCAGTTTGTACTTAGTATGTCCATGTACAACTGACATTTGTGTACCACCTGTTTTCTCTTATTTATGGAATGACCTACAATAATATGATCAAAAGATATTATAGTTACATAAAAAAATTCTTGAATATTAAAAACTTAATTTTAAATACACTTGCCTTGCTCCTCAGTTTGGCCATTTTCATCAAGATTTGCAGAATCCTATACATGATCTTGTTGTGTTTGTTCTTGAATTTCTTGAGATGCAGGAATGGTGAGATGGGTGGGATGTACCGACTCTTGTTTCATTTGTTCATGTACTGCTTGTGAATAGGGAGTAGTAGAGTTTTTTTGTGTCACAGAAGAAGTAGAATTCACCCACGAAAATCTACGGGTTTCCTCGACTAACCAAATCTTCTACGACTCTTGGGGGATCCCGTATACCAAGCTTTAAGCGTTAGAATTGAATAAACAAGCAAAAACAACAAATTTTTTGTGATCACTGTAGCAAACCCGAGAGCAAAAGTACTGTAGCTCTCAGGTCCTTAGTTTTTCTAAGTATGGAAAAAGTTTTGTTCTCCCTTGAACCTATATAGGTATATATCATACCCTTGGCCCTTTTTGTGACTTAATTTCATGAAATAACTTAATAACACATGGTCAAGTTCAAATTACTCAAAATTGCACATAAGTGCTAAACACCTTGAAAGTGACACTAGCGACCTCAAATGTTAGCTATGGTGCCATAACACAATTGTGCGGGTTCTAACAACCCAAGTAACACATTGTATGACTATGTTTGAGATATTAACAACATGTGTTATAATTACAAGTATAACATGCCAATTTTGCCTTAGTGCTCCATCTCCAAAGCATTGCTAATGCAGGAAAGTCCCTATCTGTCCATATTAAGGGGTCCTATATTTGGAATGTTTTCTTGGTCAGAACATCATATGGTTCTACTCCAGGTTCCTATAATTACTTCAATTCTTCAATCAGTGGTTATAGCTACACATCTGTATCCTTTTCCTACAGAAGTTGGACCTGCAATAACCATAGACAACATAATATACTTTGGATTCATGCAAATCTATGGTGATAAATTAAGATTCATAAACATAACAAACCACGTGCTATGAGAAGTACTCATGGTTCTAAATAGATTAAAATCATCACTTGAGGGTCCCAACCGAACATTATGAGGATCGTTATAGAAGAGCGGGTGTAAATGGTCAATACTCTTCCATGCTTGCCCATCAGCAGGATGCCATAAATTTTCATCATTGGGTCATTCATTACCATGCCATTTCATTGCAACAACAGTTTCATGATACATGAATAATCTCTGAAGCCTAGGCATTAAAGGAAAGTACCTTAATACCTTTGTAGGAATTTTAGAGCTTGTACTTGTTGAGGCACCATCAACAGTCTTCCATCTAGAACACCCACAAATAGAGCAATTATCAACTTTTTCATTATCCTTCCAAAATAACATGCAATCATTAAGGCATGCCTGTCTTTTTTCATAACGAAGACCCAATTTTTTAATCATATTTCTAGCCTTATTGAAAGACTCTAGTATCTTTGCAAAGGGAAATACCTCTTTTATCAACACTAGCAAGTCTGAAAATATTGTATTGCTCAATCCATACAATGATTTAAACAATTAAAACCAAATGGTTAAACTCAATTTATAGAAATTTTCACAACCCATATATAGTTGTTGTTTCCCTTCTTTCAACAATTTTAAAATTTTTTTTGCATCTTTCGATAGTCCCTCTTTTACTCCTTCTGCATCCCCTAACTTGGATGCTACATTTATAAATGTATCATGAAGTAGTCCATCAATATCATCATACAAATTAGAACATTCATCATTATTGATATGTTGAGGTGTATTTCTCGAGGAAGACCCTTCACTGTGAAAAATTCATTTAGTGTAACCAGTAACAAATCCATCAACAACTAAGTGATCCTCGACTATATTTCTAGAATGCCAATAGCGATTCATGCAACTTTGCAAGAGCCTAATATCTCATTCCCTTGAGAAGCTCATTTCAAATGCCTTATCAAGAAAACTGTTCATTCCATGAATATACTCATCTGTCCGCCTTAGACAGTTCATTCAATTTTTATCCCAATTATCAATTAAAATCCTATATAAAATATCTAAATCATCAAAAAAATTACATATAATTAAAATAAGGTAGAAAATAAGGTAGAGTTGTCCTTTTTGAGTCAGTTAAATCAAATTTCTCAAATAAAATTAGAAATAAGTTATGGCAAGGAAATCTGGCTAACCAATCTTTCAAAAGTTATAGCA